>JACEGR010001972.1:0-144865 GCA_014170235.1 Listronotus bonariensis | reverse complement strand
TTTAAACCTCGGTTAAAACAGTAAAATCAAAGATGAAATTTTTATAAAATTACTTTAAAGAAGTGGCCAAATAGTATGGAAATATTTTATACATTAATTTATTACTAAAATTATTTACATTATTAAGTCTATAAGTTATTACAAACCGATATCATTGAGATTGTATGCTTCTTCTGGTAATATTGCCTTATACATGTTATTAAAACTATGGAATCGATTCCTAGAATGATAGTTTCAACAAGAAAATCCATCTTTTAATTAATTGTTTGTAAAGCTTATGAAATTTAAACAGGCATATTGTCAACGGGTATAATGACTAATAAAAACTAAATAATTTTTTAACTTTTTTAAAAATATTTGTATTACATCACTTAACGAAAAGTAAGGTTACGTTACAGTTAAGTTGTAAATGTCAAATTTATATAACGAAAACCATTGGAAAAAAATTCGCCCTGTAACTAAAGCAAATTTTGGCAGGCTTTTCTTAACCATTGAGTACGTCACTTTTTGCACTAAGTGCATGTGGGGTAAAAATTCGGAAAATTAAGGTCGGTTATTATAAAAGTGTCGGTAAATATCTTAGGATTAAACTGAAGATTAAAAGTTTAAAATCCGTAAAACTCATGTTTAAACTTGAGATTTTGTAATCGGTACTCCAGTACTGCTTAAACTTAAGATAAAGAAGGGTTTTTGAAAGAAATTTGAAATTTTGCGTTTATTTTAAGTTTTTAATCTTCAGTTTAATCCTAAGATTTATTTACCAACACTTTTATAATAGCCGGCCTAAGTGGAGTGAAAACATGAAAAGTGAATGTTTAAAATACAAAGGAAGAATAAACAAAAGTTGACGTATATAGATTTTTGATTTTCGGATATAATAATTGCTGCTGACACATTTATATTTTTTAACACCATTCTGCTGTTTATTGAGGCCGGTTATTAAAAAGTGTCGGTAAATAAATCTTAGGATTAAACTGAAGATTTAAAATTTAAAATCCGTAAAACTTATGTTTAAATTAGAGATTTCGTAATCGGTACTCCAGTCTCCAGTACCGCTTTACACTTAAGATCAAGAAGGGTTTTTAAAAGAAATTAGAAGTTTTGCGTTTATTTTAAATTTTTAATCTTCAGTTTAGTCCAAAGATTTATTTACCGACACTTTTATAATAGCCGGCCTGAAGGCGAATTTAAAAGCGGTTATCTTTATTTCTTAAGTTATGCAATGGTTATGCTTTCGTCGCGAAAAAACGGTTTGGAAAAAAGTCAAAAATGAAAAGTGTGACTTTGAAATGACAGGTGCATATTAAAAAAATGGTATAATTGTTTTGGATTTTTATTTATTAATTTTGTCTTTGATTTTAGTTAAATTTATTGATATTTTATAAAATGTCGCGTGCAAAATCTCGACAAAACGTAGAAGTGTGTGGAGACTGTGGAGCATCAGGTGGGTTTGAGATATTAGAATAAACAATGATTGTTCCTATTATATACTATTTTTTTACTAGATGCTACATGGGCGTCAGTAAATAAAGGCATATTATTATGCACTCAGTGCTGCAGTATTCATAGAAGTTTGGGCAGGCATATTTCACAAGTAAAGTCATTACTAAAAAGTACATGGAATGTTAATCAACTTAATGTAAGTATTTAGTTTTTGTTGATCTGGAATCGGTCTCATAACTGGTATACGGGGTGGTCCTTAAGTAAAGGGCCAAAATACAACTGGAAGAATTCTGATGTTAGGAAATTCTGTAATTTAGCTATACCCTTACCTTGGTACAAAAGTTGATATTAACTGAGATACAGGGTGTGAAGTTCAAATTATATTGATAATATTAGATATGTTTTAAATATTGTAATTAAACTCGGTATCTAGGGGTTTTCTAACATAAGCTATTTATATCTGATGTTAATTTTTAGGTGTTAACTAGAGGATGCTACCTACACTATTTTGAACTTCTTAAAACATCGTTCTTTGTGCTTCTTTGTAAGTTCCGTCTGAGTCAAATATTAAACTTTCTTATTCTTTTTACACCAAAAGATATACCTTGTAAGAATCGCCCTAAACAAGCCGTTTTGTAAGTATTAACTTTTAAGTTATTTAGTGCAACCCAAAAATGCCTTTAAAAACAGCATATTAGCCACAACTACAACTGCCTCATCATCAAGACATGATTTAATGTACTTACCCATATAGTCTTTGGTTGCACTAAACCACTTAAAGACTAAAAGGCGGCTCAGAGCCATTCTTAAAAGCACCGTGGTTTTGTGTAAAGAGGTATGAGGAGAATTTGATGACTCGTTTACTTGATGGTACTTGAAGATTCAGCGCCAACACGAAAAAAATGATTTGGTGTACATTACCTATAGGATTTAATTGCACTAAGCTAGTTAAATACGATAGGTGTCTCGAGCCAGTCTAAAGCACCTTTTATGTAAAATTAACATCGGAGATATTAACTAGCTTATGTTAGATGGTACATACCGCTTAATACCGAAAGTTGGGACATTTTAGGAATATTCAAAGCAGTATCCAATAAGGTATCGAATAATTTCAAAATAACTTATAAACTTTGACACCCTGTATCTCAGTTAATATCAACTTTTGCTCTAAGGTAAGTTTATATTTTAACTTCACAATTTTTCAGTTAAATTTTAGCCAATTACATAAGAACCACCCCAAATATTTATTTCTTTTTCATTGTAGATGGTCTGTGCTCTAAATAATAATGGAGCCAATAATATTTGGGAACATGTATTACTTGAAAATGGTTCTAAGCTTTTAAAAAAGAAACCGAATCCCAAAGATTCACTAAGGTATTTAATGTAATAGAAATATTTTTATTCCCTTGTTACTTGCTATTGTCAAATTTTCATAGGGCAGATAAAACTCAATAATAAATATTGCTTTTTTTGTAAATAATGTATATATAGGATGAATGACCAATTAAAAAAAACATATATTTAATAAATATTTCACAATTCTGCCATTTACTTTAAATATTTTAAATGTAATTAAAGGGTTTTTGCAAAAACTCATTTTTTCTTATATGGTGCCAATGTTAAGTTTTTTCCAATTTACAAAAAAACTGATGCCTAAGAAACCTTATATATCTCTAAATGTGCAAAATACAGATACATTTACGAATATAATGCAAAATATATATACACTGGCTCTTTTTGAAAAAAAAAAACCTAAAATTAAAACAAGGTATACAAAAACGAACTAAACCATATTTAGTCTTTTAACATGTATTATAACAAAAATAAATAAAAAGAGCTAGTGTAAAATGTCGGCACATTGCACATTTTGCAAATCAATACACTAAACAGATTGAAAAAAATATATATTTAAAAACATTTTTTACTGTTATTTTTCATATTATTTTAACAAATAAAATTTAATAAAATAATGTTTAAAACAACTTTGTCCCTTACATGCTTATATTATATAAAGATTTATGTGTATTAATGCATAAGTTGAAGAAATATTACGTAGTATTTTTTTATCTTACAGTTTTTTTCTTTAAACTTTTTTTTTAGTTTAAAACAAGAATACATTAAAGCCAAACATCAACATTGTGCCTATGCCTTTCGAGAAAACTATGAAGATGGACTTCTTAGTGTGGAAAATGAGTTGGGAAAGCAGCTACATGCAAGTGTTCGTACCCCAAATTTGGAAACTTCTTTCAGACTTCTAGCATTAGGAGCTGATCCAAATTACTTCCATGATGTAGGTTAAAACAACTTTAAACTTTATTTCATTAGTTTTAAGTTTTAGTTTTCAATTTAAATTATTTTTTAGGTTATGCATTTTTGTCGTCCACAGGAAATATTAGTGTTACTATTTTATTAAATCTTCTAAAATTTAAAAACTTGTTCTATGATTTTTGTTGTTTAGCCTTTAAGCTCAGAATTCAGTATTGGATTTAGATCTTTTCTATTTGGTACCTGCAAAAACTATATTTATTCTGTTTTATAACTTTACATTTTGTGATTTTGACAATTAAATCACTTCACAACAACACCATTCATAATCCTACATTGAACTATACACAGAACTTCACTTTTACTGATGCTAACTGTTGCACTTATACAGTGATGCCCATAAATGTTGAACCATATGGATTTTTTTTAATTTTTGGTTTCTGTTAAAAATTTATTCTTGATAAAAATCTCTGGATATGCCTAAATTCACAAAACCTTTTCAAAGTCTGAATAAATCCTAGGGTATACATAGAAGGTAGATACAAATTTACAAATATAGCATAAGGAGAAACTACATTTATTTTTGAACTTAGAACAAAATATTATTTAGAAAACTTTTAGACTTGAAGATATGTTACATTTTAAAAGCAGAATCCCCTATTAAAAACTTGGAAAACATACTTACTTTTCCAACTTACTCCTATAGAGATTTGATCAAACTAAATTAACTGTCGTAAATAATCCTTATTGCCCTGAAATTTGGAAAAAATGTCAAAATTTTGTTATTTCTAAAGCATTGTAATTTAGATCACTTCAAAAAAAAAATCCTTTTTTTAAAAACATTACATTTTCTTGCTAAACAGTGACGTCATATACGTCACGTATTTAACCATGTTTGAATACATCTCCGACAATGGTTTAAAAACAATATAGTTATCTTTGTCGGGCGAGCATATGCATTAAACTAATTAAAAACTTTGCTTTGGTCATTTTTTGTAAACTTTTAACATGGATGTAAATGGCAAGTGAAACATTTTTATATGTGGCGTAAACTAAAGTACATTATTAAGCCTAAAAAATAAAAATCCTAATCATAACCTAAAAGCTTATTGGGCTATGACGCAACGGTTTGAAAACCTGCATTTTCATGATTTTCATATTTATATCCTCATTTTCAAATACAGTTTGAACCACTCCGACGAATTCGGTTAGCAAGAAAATTTGACTTTAGTCTCTACATATATCCTGGTACTAGGAAGGAAGCAGTCACATTGCCCAACAGGTTTGTCATATTGGCATTAACCCAAGCAAGAAATTTTTTTATGTTTGATATGTTTTGATTCACACTGTATAACTATAAATATATATAAATCCTATACACTACATCAAATATCATTAAATGTAATTGACTAAGTTAATTATATTATTTATAGGAGAAAGGATCTACTCCTCTCCATGTGGCTGTAAAATCTGATCAAAAGTTGCAAGTGGAGCTTCTTTTGGTTTATGGCGCAGATCCTACATGTCCAGATAATCAAGGCAGAACACCATTAGATTATACTAGGTACTTTGTGTAGTATTGATGTTTAAGCTCACTTGAAACTTATTTGTATAATTACTTTATTTGAAAAAGCAGGTGTTTTCGGAAAAACTTAAATTTTTCTTATGTAAATTCAAACTTGTTATGTAATAGAGACCAGGGACACTAGTTAAATTAGCCATATAAATAATCTCCCTAACATTGTTGGCCACAGGCAAGTGCTCATGAAACAATATACTGACATCGATTTGTCAGATATGTTTTATTAGTGTTTTACTTAGTGTTAAAGCCATATTGCTTTAGTTTCTTAATCAGAGATCATTTGAATCATAATTGGAGGCCTTGCTTATTGCGACAAAAAGCAAAGTAAAAGGGATTAAAAATACCATATCATTCTACAGGGTGTTACAGAGTGTTGTTAAGAAAATTTAGGGAAAGATTCTACTTTTAAAAATATTTTAAAAAGTTTATGTAAATACGGGTCCGCGAATTCCTTGTTCTCAAGATACAGGGTGTTAAATTGTAAAAAAATGTGTTTTTTTTTTAATATCTTTAATATACTTTGTCTAATTTTGTTTTCACTTGAGAATGTTATTTATGACATGAAAGGTAATTTATAACTAACTTAATTATATTTAATGGGTCCAGTGCCGTCTAGAGCGGCAACTGAAGAAATATTTCTAACAAAAAAAACGCCACTGACTATGTAAATGTGTGTACAATTTTTATTTTTTCTTTACACCAAGGAAATAAATATACAGCTTTTTCTCAAATTTTTTTCTTTCAAATCTTGTTTAGTTTAAGATGGAAAAAAATCCACTCATTAATTATGTATTTTTGGACAATAAAAGAAGTGATGGGTCACTTTTTCTTTTAAAAATTTGGTTTTATAACTTTTTGTTAGCAATTATGTAACAACAACAATAAATACTTATTTAAATAAGGTTTATATCCAGTCTAACAATTTTTACTAAAATAAGTATTTTCGAAAATTTACAGTTTTTTAAAAAGTCTAACACCCTGTATCTTGAGAATAAAAAATTTGCGGACCCATGTTTTATAAAATTTTCTTTATATTTCCTGATGTAGAATCTGCCCTTAAATTTTCTTAACAACATCCTTAACACTCTGTATATAGGAATAAGTCTTTTTCAAGAAAAATATTTTAAATACCATGGCGATCACATAAATAAATGTATGAGTCAGTAGCTATCACATTTATCCAGGGAACTACATGTTGTAAAAAATTGTTCAAAATAATATTATTTTTATTAAAAATTGAATGTTTTAATAAATAACGGCTGATGTTAAATCTTATTATTTAGTATAAGGTCCTTTTTTCCAGACAATTCAATAATAAAGAACTTATGGATCGTATAGTAGAAAGTCAGTATGAAGTAACAGACTCATTTAGTTACTATTTATCTCTTCGTAAGCCTGATCATTCCACTGGAGTACATTTTCTTATTCCTCCCACTGGTTTTAAATCAAATTCAGCATCTTTAGCAAAGTTACAACAGGTATGGCAAAGTTTACTTATTTTATTTTCAGTCTCCAAAATATTCCTGTCAGTATTTATGTATATTTTTATTAAAAGAAAAATTAAATTTGACTATGCGATACTTTAATAATATTGACCACTCTCTATGTAAAAACATTTAGTTTTTTCTTTACTGTTTATACTAGGTATGATTATAAAAAAATATATGTATTATTACTAGGTTTTGGGCGTGATTTTTGATCTAACCAGAGGTAGATAATTGCTACAACAATGCGTTATGGTTCTCAGATTATTATTAAATCTTGGGTGGACAATCAAAATTTTGTTAAAATTCAATACACTTGAAAAAAATATATAAATATATTTTGGTCTAATGCGATTTTTTACACATATTTAATAAACCTTACATCCTATTACTGTAAAAACACAATTTTTGGTTTTACCGAAAGTGGCACAAAAATGGACGTTCAGCAGTAAAGAACGTCAATAGAGACATTTTGCACCCCTTATTTTGCAATTCCGTTGTGGTTAACGTTATTCTGAGACTGCGCAGTAACGCAAACATGATCCGTTATCGTTATTAACCATACCGGACTCCTTTAATTACGGATGAATACCGAAGAGCTTATCGTTTGTAGAAATTTTAATATCAATTATTTAAAAGGTTAAAATTTTAATGCCGTATTAATTAATATATCATTTATACATAGGCTCTAATTAGTGAAAAATCTATAGCAGTAATAAAAATCAAATAGTGTTAAGAAATTAAAACGGACTTGCACTTTTACGGATATTCTAAATCAGTAATTAATTTTGGATGTTACAATCTGGCACACTTGCTTTTTATTCTACTACCAAACCTAACCTTACTTTTTGTGTTTTGCTTATACTGTATTGTTTGCATCTACTTTAAAAAACGAAATCAACAGAAGTGTTTGCATATATTTAAATATCAATTTATATCTTATGAAGAATAAAAGTAAATACTGATTTTTCGTTAACTTTAAAATCGGTGAACCATAGGCAAAAATAAGGTTATGTGTCGAAAGCGCAGACGCAAAATAAATTTCTTAAAAGAGGTTGCAAAATCTCTGTCTAAAACTGCTGCCGGAATCGTTATGTTAAATAACGATAACCATAAGGAGGCCAAAAAACGTCTGTTATTTTAAGAGGTGCAAAATGTCTCTAATAATTCAAATGAAAACCACTATCTTAAGACCTAAATTTAAACTTAACACTGGTTTCTCAATCTTTTTATTAAACATATCTCTATTTCTAAACCCAGTAGTTTTTAAGTTATTAATAGTAAAACAAACAAAAAATACATTTTCTTTACTATTTTCAAGGCAGCCTAGGGTTTTACTATCAATATCTTAAAAACTATTAGGTTTAGAGATAAGACGTATATAACAAAAAATATTGAGAAATGAGTGATAATTTTAAATTTAAGTCAATTTCTGTCGAGCCTCCTGTAAAACCGGGAATTTTATTTTTACGGTAATAGGATATAGGGTTATTAAATATGTGTAAAAATACATTTAGCCTTTTCCTAACATCATTTGCTTTTTAACAAATCGATAAAAATGCCGGTTAAAGTGACATTTTCAAACGCCATTTTTTTCAAGAACTGATTAAGATAGGTATAACATGTGGTACATATATTTTATTGGAGTTGCCTGTAGAATTGATTTTTAAAAAATATATAGGGTGTTCCATTTAAAATTAGAAAGTTTGGAGCACTTCCGGTTAAACCGGATGTGCCACGAAAAATCTGAAACATCCAGAATCTGCATCCTATTCAACTATATATTCGACCAAAATTTTAAAATCGTGTAACACTTCTCAAGAAAATGACAGTCTTGCTAGAAATTTCGTGGGCACCCGATATAGAGCCAAATATTGCATTTTGACCCATATTTTCACCATTTTGTGGAATAATAAAACGTCCCAGTTTTTTCCAGTGTATTGAATTTTAAAACCTCATCATATCTTAACATTTATGTTTTTTATTTACTATATCAGTATCTCTATTCTGAAAAAAAAATAGAAATTTTGAAAGAAGGCAATGAAATTGAGAACAAACTAAGTACATAAGATAAGTCTTTTGTATTTTTTGATATAAATGATCCATATTTTTTGAACAAAAAAAACTAGTGTTATTGGTTGGTTGGGTTTTACCGCTCTTTCGGGGTCATCCCACCCAGGTTTCGACTGTCGCCTCCCTAGTGGTACCACACCTCTAAAGAGTTTTATGAGAGCTGTGGGTGGACACTGCAGCCTTAGAGGCTTATTGTGCCTTGACCCCTACTCCTTCCCATTCACACACCATTCATTCCATAACTTGGATGGTTGCTGCTCGGTCATTTACGCCCGTTCGCAAAACACCGCGTGCCGTTGCCCAAGGTTAGTTTATATTTATAAGGTTGCGATATATACTCAACTTTTAGGCGGTTTCGAGGTCGGGGACGCAAGGAAGGGCACTTCTCGGAGAAAAGTTGGCAAGACTGGGTAAAAATCAAAGCTGAGATCAATCCAGTGGCGTCTAGAATTTGCGCATTTCATTTTGCATTGTTTTGGAAGTGATATTTGTTGAAAGATGTAATTCCAAATGTTTTTTATTAAAAGTAAAAGAATTTAAAACTTAATAATAATTAAAAACTGTTGTGTAAACGGTTGTTCTACTAATACAATAATATCTCCGGCACTGAACAACATGGCCGAAAAATGGGAGATGTGACGTCATAACACGTTAAAGCAATATGGCCGAATGTCGTGACCTTATATAGACCGACTTTGCCGTTGCCCAAAACCGACAAACGGCCCGGTGGAGCAAGGCCGACCCGCAGGAGCAAGCCACAAGCGCGACTACTAGTGTTATATTTTAATAGCATCCATAATTGGACATAAATGTCTGTTACTAAAAATAAACAAATAATTTGTATTATAAGATACAAAAAATAATTCTTCTTGTGGGTAAAATTAAATACATTTTAAGGTGATTGTTTTAAAACAGTTTAAAATTGTTTAGATGACAAGTTGAAATTTTCGTGGGATGTACTGTAATTTAATCTAAATTAAGAATAATCGAGACATAACAAAAACACTGAACATAAAAGAAAAAACACAACAAAATTCCTAAAAATACTAAAAATGGTTTAAGATTTTTTGTAGCTTACTTCTCATATTCACATTAATGTATTTATAGCTACTTAATCTTTAAGTATACATATACGTCGCGCACTTCACAACATTCAATGCGGAATTTTTGCCAATGCGTGAAAAGAAGCAGTCATTCTTTGTCTAATCTCTACCTGCTAGTATTTAACACATTGAAAGACAACTTCGTCGAATATCATTTAAAAAAGGAAACTCATATTAAATCAGAACATAACGTTAGAAAGTGTATATTAGCATCAAATTCTAACTCCCATTTTTAAGTATTAAAGATAAATCCTAGATTAAGAAACTAATCCCGGATTTCAAAAGCGGTACAAATGAAATTTTCATTTTAACTCGAAGTTAATCCTTAATCCGGTATTAACGTAACATTATAAAGATGGTGCTACTGGGCACGAATCTTTCTAATTTATTTTTAATAATGTGATCAAATTAATTAATTAAAATAAAAAGTTTTTCCAATATTATCGTGAGCGTACAAGGAAATGTCACTGAGTCCACACATCAATTTTAAAAACAATAACTTTTTCTTTAGGTCTTAGTCTAATAAATTATATTGTAATGGAGACTATGCAATTCTAAATAAATTCTGGCTTTTTATATTCAAACCCAATTTTAAAGTCTAATTTTTCCATTTTGTGATAATATGTGCTATAAAAATATATAAAGATCTAACCAAAACGACAAGTTTGGCTTGTCTATGGCAACTAAATCAAATTTTACTCTCAAATATTATAATTGTGTCAAGCAGATAATATTTATAACTAATTAATTCTTTTCTTTAGCTACCTAATCATGTTTTTGAAGAATTAGTTATGGACGTATATGATGAAGTAGATAGAAGGCAGACTGAAGCCAGTAAGTAATTTATATCCTTTATTCATGGTGTCATTAGTATCATGCATTAATATGGTCATTTACTGATAATTAGTCAAGTACCTATTAATTCGCAAATAAATGTCTTTTTAAGTGACTAATATTTAGGTACTAAATATATATTTTTCTTTATCTAACACGTTTTTGTTTTCTGTTTTGCGGGCTTTTAGAAACTCTGGTAAGTATTTAATATTTAAAAATAAATTATTTATTCTTTAAAACCTCTGATTAGTGTTACTCAGTAGGCCAACCTGTTTGTGTGCATTTTAGTTATTAAAATTATCTCCAAATGGAAATATTTAAAAGAATGAGTGGTTAGTAAATAATATTTGTCTATTTATGTAATTTATTTAACAGGTGATTCAGCTTTTTATGTAGATATTGTGTTTTAGTGTAAATAAAAACATTGTGTACATATTGCAGTTATTTTTAAACATCTTATCTCATAGATGATTATGCATGCATATTATATTTCTGGTCTTGTTGATATTTTGCGGTTTTGTTAATTTTAGTTTCAAGATATTTATGAAGTTTTAGTTAAGTACATTATTTGTAGTAAAATCTGGCTATACACTAAAATAATCCACTCTTATAATTTGGAATTAGATAAATCAGTAAGTTCCTAGGGTGTTATCTTTTTACGAGTTTATTTTACAAATAAATCATGATTCCTAGAAAACTCTTAAATTCTAAAAAAATACAAAACAGAAAAATGTTTTACTGTTTTAATTTAAATATTAATTTTATTGAAAAACATCCCTTTTAAATTTGACATTAAATTAATCATTATTGAAATTTGTTTATTTACCTATACAGGGTGTTAAAAACACTTTGGCTTTTCAAATATGTCTGATTTTTAAATTACCAGTATTGCCTTTAAATTTGCTATACGAATTTAGATTTTGGAATTGTTTTATTTGTTTCAGGACTCAATATTTTAGAAATTACAATAAAAATACATGGTGTTTCTTAACTACGATAGGAAATTTCGAATTGTGATTCCTTATGATATTTTCTGAAAAAGAGTTCCTATGAGGTTATGTCCAGAATTGCTTCATTTTTAAGATACAGGGCGTTAAAGTTTTAAAAAGTAGTTGGTACCTTATAATAATCTTAAATATCTTTAAACCGATTTGGTTGAAACTCGGTAAAGTTATTTTAGGTAATAAGGCGCTAATTTACCTCGTAACTAGACTTAAATTATTGGGTCCAGTGGCATCTCGGTTCGCACCACATGTAATATTATTGAGGAGAAAAAGTAAAGATCTATTCATTAGTAAAAAAGCCACAAGCGTCATTAAAATAAGGACGGCAATCAATTAATGTTGTCTAAACGTGTCGTTTACAAGTGTGGGAGCAATAAAAAGGAGAATAATTAAAAGTGAGACAGAACTGATAACGCCGTGGCATTTTTATTATAGACAATTGGTCTACTTCACTGTCTTTTTTTTTTAGTTTTTATTTTCTTCTGATTAATTAAAAAATAAACCTTTGGATTCTCTTTGTGTTTGTTTTGTATCCTAATTTTAATAATAAATAAAATGTTAAAAAAATATAGATTCGTTTTTAAAAATAAAGGTAATAGTGGTAAATAAAAATCACACACATTTAAAAAGCCCGTGTGTTTTTACATTTTGAAGGTAACTTTAAAAAAATTACATGCAATAATGTGTCTTTAAAAAAGTTAAGTTTTTACTGATTTATTGGTTAGTTCCTACTCTGTTAAAACCGGAAATTTTTTGAAAGCTGGTAAAAACTTGAATGTTTTATCTGTCCAAGGTAATAAAAACTCAAACAGAACTTTTACATGCAG
This sequence comes from Listronotus bonariensis, assembly GCA_014170235.1. Taxonomy (NCBI): domain Eukaryota; kingdom Metazoa; phylum Arthropoda; class Insecta; order Coleoptera; family Curculionidae; genus Listronotus; species Listronotus bonariensis. The sequence continues at coordinate 132,250 of JACEGR010001972.1, read as the reverse complement.
AAATAAATCTAGTTATTAAATAAAAAAATCTCTTCTTTGTAGTTGTTTTTTCCTTGGTTTTTACTTGGTCTATAGTTATATGCAAACAAATCTTACAACTTTAAAATGCACCAATACTTGTATCATAATTTTATTTCTTTGATATCGTTTTTATACTAATATGATTGTCTTTGTAGTCTGGTTAAGCTGTGCTGACACAACGGAACTCAATGACGCGCCTTTTACCGGTCGACAATACCCTTTCCACTACTAGAAACCAAGGAAGGCAAAAACTAGCGAGGTTTTCGACACCCGAATTAAAGAGTTTGGTTTATGATATTCTTGTAGACACACAGAGAAGACAGAGTGTTGATAAAGGTAAGTTTTAATAGGCAGTGTTTTTCAACTTTAGCCGCAGCAGTGTCTTATTTTCTTGATACTGATACTGTATAATTAAGTAAATACTAGTAATAATCACTCTTTAAAATTTAGTACCATATTTTTATGTTATGTTTATAAACGTCGTGCCACGTTCAAACGTTTAAGGCTACGGATACAATACAAAGCCTCAGCGGCCTGTGTAGAGCGGAAAGTGTGAAAGCGCTGCCTTATTATATTATATTATGTCTTATGGTAGCAATAAAGAATTTTTATTTTTAAATCAGACGGCGACAATATACCTGACCAAAAAACCCTGCAGCTGCTCGAAATGAATAAATAATATCCGCGGAGCGTTTCTATCTTTTTTCATCTTTAAGAGGGCCTACGAAGGCTTACGCATAAGTACCAGAGTACCGTGGTGTCGGGTTATTAGATGTTTAACCCATTTTTTCCCCGGTTTCGTCAACGTTGTCCAAGCACTGAAACATGCAGTATTTGCATTTTACAGCACCTTTTACACTGCGAGGTGGAGCCTCCATGGACGTTATTCTCAAATAACTTGTACTTGTAAAATGTCTTTCCGTCCGGGGATTCGTTCTCGGACCACCTGGCTACGGGTTAGGTATTCTGACCGCTGCGCTGCCGGGAAAAGACATTTCTAATGTATATAAACTGGTTTCAAAACGCTGTTTACCACAAAATATTGTAGTCAGTACAGGCTACCAGTACAGAGATTAGAAACGCTCCGCGGATAATATTTCTTCACGCCTGATTTAGAAAAAAAACAAATTCTTTTATGCTACCATAAAGATCAAAGGCAGCGCTCTCACACTTTTCGCATAATGCTGGCCGCTGACGCTTAGGTATCGTAGCTGTAGCCTAATGCGGAATTTTGGCTAATTTGTGGAGAGGAGAAGGTCTAAAACAACAACAAAGCAAGCGTGATGCGTTATTCTATTTGGAATGTTTAAATGCAGGAATTCTTTGTCTAATCTTTATCTGATAGTGTTTAACACACTGAATGTCAATTTGAATGTATCAAGCCTGCACGACACGTATAGCTTATTTTGTATTAGGTCACCTTTTAGATTGTCTTCTAAATTTTGAGTTCTATACATTTAGTTATAATAGTATAAAAATGTTATTCTGTTAGTACTGATGTAAAAAAATTATTTATTATTTTAGGAAGCATGATTCAACTCAGAGAAACGTCTGAAATTGATGATGACGATCCGTTATACGACTCTGTAGCTGAAGATGAAGATTATGCAGTTCCAATGACTAGAGATGAGGAGGTAACTAATACATTTATCACCAGAAAATTTTATATGCATATTTATACTTTAAATATACCGGGTGACCACGAAATTACTAGCAAGTCTGTCATTTTTTTCATAAGTGTACAATCCTAACATTTGAGTGAGAGGTGTGAATAGTATGGAGATTTCTGATGTTTCTGCTGCTATGTGGATTTGCTGGTTTAACCGGAAACGCTAGAAATTTTGCTATTTTAAGTGAAACACCCAGTTTACTAAAAAAAAATAATTTACGGAGAATTCTTAGGAAACATACGTAGAGTGTGTCTATGTAAGTTGGCATCATATGGGAAACTTTTTATCATTAATTTTACGAAAAAAGTTCTTCTTTATAAAAAGTTCTGCATGGTCCAAAACTTAAATAGCAACCATCAGATATCAAATTTTATCAGTCATCTACGAGGTAAAGTACCTGTATTTATGCTAATATCGAAAACTGTTATAAAGAAAAGATGTTTAGAATTAAAAATTACTTCTAAATTTGCAATTTTGTTAATAAACAAACAAAAATTCAAATTGCATGCATGCAAATGCATTAGTACAATACTTTTAATGTATATAAATTTTATAGGACTATTTTAATTTTTTAACTAAATGATCAAAACATGAAGAATATACAATGTACTAATGTACAAACTTATTTTTTTTCAATTTTAGCAGCAAAAAAATGTTTTTTTTTTTAAATAATCAAAATTACATATTTGGAACTGGTTTTTAATTCGAAAAATCTATTCCTTATAACAATTTTCGATATTAGCAAAACACAGCTGCTCTTGAGCAAAAATTACAACTTTGGCCAAACCTCGTAGATGACTGACTCAATTTAATATCTGATGATTGTATTTTAGGTTATGGATCATGCAGAACTTTTTATAAAGAATAACTTTTTTCGTAAAATTAAAAATAAAAACGTTTTCCATATGACGCCAACTTTCATAGACACACTGTTGGTGTCACATGCTATACCTATCTTGACTAGTTATAAAATAGCGTATAAAAATGTCATGTTAACCGCTTTTTTAAATTATTTAATGAACCTTATTTCATAATGCCGTAAAAATGCCATTTTCTTTTTACGCGAAAGTGCCACAGAAATTACCTTAAGCATTATATGTTGTTTTAACAGTTATTTCTCAATACTTGTTGTTAAAAAAAAAAATAAAAATACGGCAATGACGTGCAATTATTCGAAGGCCTATTTGTTTTTGTTAAAATTAGAAATATTGAAAAACTTTTAAAAAATTCTCCAGCGTTACCTCGAAAATTATTCAAAAAAATAGTGGTAAAAGTTTCAAAAAGATTGGTGCAGTAGTTTTGAAGTTATGAGGTCACCTACTTTTAAAACGTGAGTTGTGGAAAAGCTCATTAAATTTAGCTTTGTACATTCCTGGTCCGTATTTAAAAAAATGAAGCTGATGATGGCAGCTAAAAACGAACCGTCTATTGGTTTTTCAAAATAATCACTAACAGGGGCTTAAAAATAAAATGGATAATTAAATTTTTCGGTTTTTTTTCCCGATATCTCCTGAAGTAACCGGAATTTTATAATTTTGTCTTTGCCCAATTGTTCAGCATTAGAATGCGCAACTTTGCCTTACTTTAACCAACTCTCTGTCTCTTATAATTAACGAGATAGCAATGCTAATGCATCGAATTTGTAACACCCTGAATAATATGTTTATTTTCTAATTTTTAGGTAGCTACTAATAAAGACAGTATTATTTCAATAGACAGCATCAGTAAGACTAATCAAGTTTTAGAACAGTTAACAAAACAATTGAAAAATTCCGATAGTACGATAACTGATCTGCGTTCAGAGGTATCTAAACTAAGACAGTGCCTAAGAACGTTACAAAACGAAAACTTTGAATTAAGAACTCGTTTGTCACAGAAACATTCCTTAATTAACGGGGATAGTGGATTTGATTCCTTAGAGTTTATTGGAGAAGTAAGTTTTCTGATTTATTAACAGAGACAACAATGAGACGAGCAACTAAATGTAAATAAATAATCCGAGAGAGAGATAGCTGCTGGGCCTTCCTTGTCTGTCTTCAAGGCAGGTAAACGCAGATGGCGCGTGAGTCGACTTTATCGTTTGCCCGCCAAATTCAAATTATATAGCTGTGCTATTTTTGCCCTTAATGTTAGGTACTTGTTTTTGTTTCCTATTAATATAAAATATTGGGGTTTAGTTCAATAATTACACACACCTTATTAAAAATGTCATTTATTTGGTTTTTATAAAGATTTTTCTTACAGATAACCATGTCAATATTACCTTAAATTATCTGTTGAAAAGCACAAATTTAATACATACACTGTGATCACTAATAAAAGTCAATATTCAAAGTCCAATTAATTGTAAAAAACCACGAAACACACAATAAATCACAGAAAATGTAAACAAACTGTCCAAACAAATCGGCCATTGAAAATATCAAACACAAATATCGATTAACATTTCGGCGTGACTGCCTGCGGCCACGTTGTCAAGTTAAAAATATTCGATTCATGGTATATTTTCTTTCTCTTAATTAGATGTGAGCCAAAAAAGGACATTAAAGTATGGATGGTGGAGGGGAGGGATAACCATCTGAATGTTTTAAAAAGTGTCCGTCGAAAGGAGCAACTTAAGGTGGCGCCACAGTAGCCAGAGGAGATTTTTTAACCAATGAGCATGAATTTACAAAATGAAAAAGGACAGATAGATACAAAATAAAAAAGGAAAGAAATACCAAAATCCCTCCACTGGCTACTGTGGCGCCATCCCAATTTGCTACATTCCAATGGCCACTTTTTCAACTTGTCCGCCATAAAAGATGGTTATCCTCCCTCCACCATCCATACATTAAAGTTTACATGTAGAAATTGTAAACAACTTGGCAACCAGAGCAAAGCGATTATTGCTCCATCTACGATAGCCTGCCATGATGAAAGACAAAGACATTTATTGGAACTTGCGTTAAACCAGAAAGAGATAAATACAATGGACAAATTGTTAGGACCAGTTACTCGTCTCATTGTTGTCTCTGTTATTAATGTATTTAAAATTTATAATAATATTTAGCCATCTAGCTACTTTAATTATCGCATTTGATGTAGCAATGTTTTATTTTGCGTAATTTTCAATGTAATTTATGTAACAAGTTTTGTCATTACAAGTTTTACAATAAATATTTTGATTATTTATAGGAATTTCTATTTTTATCATAATAAAACAAATGTATTTTTAGAATCAGACTTCAGAATCAACACAAGACATACTAAACGGAAAAAGTGGGGGAGATGAAGTTGATCTAAGACATAATCGCAGGCCTCAACGACCCACTAGTATGTATGAAACAAGAGAAGGAATAAGTAAAGTACCTAATTGGCATGCTCTCAAAGCGCAGGTACATAGACATTAATAAATGATATTTGTTGATTTTAGGTTTAAATTACTCTTATAATCAATCCATGGCATCCTTAATAACTTTTAACAACACCTAAAGGTTTTTAAAGATTGCCAGTTATTAAAATCACAGTGTAGTAAAAAATGACACGGTAATAGTATTGTTCACTACTTTAATATATAATTCCAAAGCTTTTCGATAGTATTGTCTACGATCAGCTTAGTTGGAAGTGTGGGAGAATGACTGGGGGAGTCAGCATGGTTTTGTGAATGGCAGGGGAGCGATTACAAATTTGGTGTCATATGAGACCATTCTGTTGAATGCGTTGGAGCAGGGTTCTCAGGTAGATTCGATCTACACTGACTTCTCCAAAGCATTTGACAGGGTGAATCATAGGTTGCTTATAGCTAAGTTGCGGGCGCTGGGTTTTAGTGATCGATCTGTACGCTGGTTCCAAAGTATGCTTGTAGGTAGAAGACAAAAAGTAAAGATTGGTAATTTTGAATCGGGGTGGATTGAGGTACCGTCAGGTGTTCCTCAAGGGGGTCATTGTGCTCCATTATTATTTAATTTGTTTCTGAGTGATTTGGACAGCTATTTGAACAACTGCCATTTTCTGCTCTATGCTGATGACTTGAAACTGTTTCATGTGGTTGAGAGTGAGACTGATTCCAACATATTGCAACAAAATTTAACATCCTTTTATAACTGGTCAGTAACAAATGACTTATCACTTAATGTAGCAAAATGTTGCTGTATAAGTTTTTATAAAAAAAACAAGAAAGTAGATCAGAGATATATAGTGGGAAATAACCTATTGGAAGAGGTAGAAAACATTAAGGACTTGGGAATATTTTTTGACTCACATATTACATTTAGAGAACACTACAAGCATATTACGGGGAAAGCTTTACAAATGTTGGGTTTTATCTTGAGGGTGGGTGCGGATTTGTCAGTGAATTCACTGCGTTACTGTACTGTTCTCTTGTGAGATCTCACATTGAATATGCTTCTATGATATGGTCCCCTTTTTATAATATCTATAAAACCCAGTTAGAGAATGTTCAAAAAAAATTTGTGAAGTATTGTGCATTTAAACTGAACATGCGGGATAGGGTCGAGGAAGTCTCCTCTCATCCTAACCTGCCACCTCTGGAGGTTAGAAGGGCGGTTAGTGATTTGTGTTTTATTCACAAATTAATCAATGGAAACATTGATTGTCCGCTTCTTCTTGGGCAAATTTGTTTAAAAATCCCTACTCGATCGCTTAGAAATAATCAGCTATTTTCAGTTCAATTTCATCGGACTAACTATGGTTTTCATGCTCCAATCTCACGTTCCCTAGCATATTTGAATGCTCATCCTAGTATAGATCCTTTTGGAAGCTCACTTAATCTCTTTCGAAAGCAATGCTTCAGATCACTATTAAGTGGTTAATGTAAGTGTTAATTTGTAGATTCTATAACTATGATTTTCTGATATATGTATAAAGTAATTTTATTTTATGTTTAATACTTATCTTTTAATATTTTATGTATCTGTAAGAAATATTATAATGGGGTATCCCGTATATTGCTTAAATAAATAAATAAATTATTATTAATTGTAGCAGACCTATGCTGGCAGATGTTGTTTACTTGCATTCACTACATTAAAATCTGCCTAGAAAATATTTCATTAAATTAACAGATAAGGGTATATTTTCTTAATGCCGGATCTAACATTATTAGACAGTCTCCTTACGCATTGGCAAAAATTTCCATTTGTAATAATTCCGAACTGGTACGACGTCTATATGGTATTAAACTAACTAAATCGTAATACTTTGTAGTTATGTCAGTTTATAATTCAAGAAACATGTTTAAATGTTTTTAGTTGAAGCAAAGTGAGAACGTAAGGAATACTTCACCTGGCTTGTATTCCTCTCCACATGATAGAGAAACCGTCTTACAATGTACTGAACAAATAACAAGGACAATTCAGCAATTATGTAAAAGTATTCAAGAGCCCGAGAAGGAGGAGTGTGTAGTTAGTGGTGAAAAGGTTAAATTAGCTATTGTTAAGTTAGCCGGAACTTTGTCAAAGGCAAGTATTTTTTAGTTAGTATTCCAAAAAGAATTGAGATTTCTTTCAAGAATACTTTTTGTAATCTGTTAGTATGCACTCTATACAGTTTATACCATTATTAAAACAAGTGTTTACAAAACACTTTTTAAGTATTATTAGGATGCAACTTTTTAACTTTCAATAAAAATGTGGAATCACATCTTTTAAGAAATATCACTTTCAAAACCATGCAGAACGATATGCACAGTCGAAATATACAGGGTGTAAATTAATTAATGGCTAAAAACACACGGTATGATTCCTTAGTTTGTTTTAGAAAGATGTGTTAATGTAAATACCCCTTGAGTAACGTAATATGGCGACATGGTTGCCAGCTTGTCATAATACAAAATATTAGGTTGTTATGTTTTTATGATCAAAATGACAGAAAAAAATAATAATATTGTGTCAAAACACCTTGTATAAAAACACATGTCTTTGTTTTTATACATTTTATTAATAATGAAACGTAACTATGGTTAAAACTACGACAAAATGTTTAATTGTCAATGTCTCGGTACACTACAAAAGTCGAAACTATACTACTACTCCCAGGTCTTCCATCGCCGTTTTATAGTAAAGTAAAACAATCTAGAAAATTTTTCTTAGTACAGGATGAAATTAAAGTGTTAAGTGGACAACTCGAGTGTTTTCGGAAACCTACTAAAGTGATGAAAAACTTGAATAAACTAAGGTAAATTATTCAAAATAAACTATCAAAATAAATTAAATAGCCCTAATTTTATAAAATTCTTTAAACTGTACACTTATTTTTAAAGTCCATAACAATATTAATACACGAAAAGACGTTATTGCGACAGAATATTTGAGTAGAAAGTCGAACAAAGTAAGGCAACGTGGCAAGATAAGAAGCAATTCGACCAACCTGACGATAATAAAATTTGAATTCAATGTTTTTTTCCGTGTTAATCGAAGGAAAATTCTTCTGTTATTGGATGCGTTAAATAACGACATTAATATGTGTTCAGTACACTAATTTAAAGGCCAAATTTTAATAATTTTTGCCGAAATTTTTATTCTGTTAAGTTTATGTAATTGAACGTCAGGTACAGCTGATTGATGACGTGCAACGGAAATTTTTGAATTCTCTATATGAACATATGTTTAAAACTCAATATGTTTTTTTTATTTAAAAGTTTTTTTATTTATTTCCACCAGTGGCGTCCGTACGGGATGTATACTGGACTTTTTCAAAAAATATGATACGCCATTGCTTATTTTTAAAAACAAAAACTGTTTTTAAAATTCCCATTTATTTTACAACAAATTTAACCTCTTGAACTTTCGTTGTCGAATGGAACGTTTTTGCGTAAAAAAGTAAAAACCCCTTTTTGATGTATTTTTGGTATAGCAAAATTATTTTAAACTAGTAGGCTAGTGCCCTATTTTTAGTTTTCTATACGAAAACGGTGCATAGTACGAAAAAAGTCAAGATGTCAAATTTGTTGCAAAATAAATGATGATTTAAAAAATAATTTTTATTTTTGGAAAAAGCAAAGTGTACCATTTTTTTAAATTTCTCAGTTTCATCCCATACGGACGCCACTGGGTGTTGGTGTAAAAAAATGTATTGGTGTTTAGTGGGTTAGTGCTAAATTTCATGAAAAATCTACAACGGTATCACCCTGTAGCTTAAATGTTAAGAGGTTTAGGACATATGTTTATATGAACATTTCTTCCTAAAATAAGCTTAGGAATCATACCCTGTATTTTTAGCCATTAAATTACACCCTGTAGTGACTTGTCAGACTATTCAGTCTGGCCAATTTTTTCCTGTTATATGCCTTCTTATATCTCCGACCTCCAACGGCCTATAGTCGAGGTTTTGTCGCAACCTTTGTATTAATTAACCTTGATTTTTACCTAGTTACAGCCCTTGTTATAAGAAGAAATAATTATCCTATTGTTTTAGGAATCTGAAGGCGATAAAATTAAATCGATGCTTGAGGTCGCCAATAGGCTACAGCCGGAATGTGTAAATCTGCAGCTTTCACGAATGAAAAATGACAATAAAGCAGTTGACGTTCATTTTAGTAATATCAGAGATATTGCTTTTAATCTTGCCAAATTTACAAAAGAAATAGTTACTAAATATTCATCAAACCAATGATAGATTTTAGCTATAGGATAGAGCTATCCGTGTGGCCTATAAAACTTTCACCCACACATTTGGAATATATTAGCCCACATATGGTGTTCGTCTGCATGATAATAAAATTTTCCTGACTGTTAAGTTTTATTAAAAAATGCACCTCAGTTTTTTTAACTTAGAAAGTTTAATATCTAATTAAATGAAAAAGTTAAGAGAATTGTAAAAATTATTATTTTAAAAGTTTTATACCTGGTATTTGCGATTGCATCCAAACATTTAATTACTCTTTTTCCTAATAATTTTTGGGTATTAAGGGATACTTCCTTAAGTTTCATATTGTTGTTCCGAATTACCCTGTAATTAGTAAATCCTCAGTGAAATAAACAAATTAACTGATTTAATGAACAGACTCATTATCTGGCTAATTTACTGATTTTTAAAACGTTAAACTGATTTGTTAATAACATTATTAACGTATTTTGTTTTATTACATTTTTATAAATAACAACCAATCACAAAATAATAAATCCCCTAAAGGGGGCAGCTAGAAATCGATTTTGGTTATAAGGTGACATATACTTTGAAAGCATCTACAATCGTATGAATATAGTTGATAGATATTTTAGTACATGATTCTATAAAGCCTATGTAAAGACTTCTTGAAGTTAGTGCCAAATTTCTTTTTTATTTGAAAGTACAATCCTTCCGGTTAATAATGGAAAATAATTTCATTCAAATGGCTGCCTCGGCTGGCCATGCAGTAGCCTACACGATCGGTCCAATTTTTAAGCACATTATCGATTGTGTGCAGCTGTATTTCACCAATGGCTTCACGAATATTGTCCTTTAAAGCGTCAATTGTCTCTGGCTTGTCGGCGTAACACTTATCTTTGACGGCACCCCACAAATAATAGTCCAACGGTGTCAAATCGCAGCTCCGAGGTGGCCAAACGACATCAGCTCTGCGGCTGATAATGCGATCTTCAAAAACAGGGCGCAAAACATCGAGTGTAGCTTCGGCTGTGTGGCACGTAGCGCCGTCCTGTTGAAACCAAATGTTGCCAATATCCTCATCTTCAATTTTTGTGAACAAAAATTCGTTCAACATGGCCCGATAACGATCGCCATTGACTGTAACGGTCACTCCTTGCTCATTTTCGAAGAAAAATGGCCCAATTATGCCTCTGGACCAAAATCCGCACCAAACAGTGACTCGTTTTGGGTGCGTCGGCTTTTCAATGTATGCGTGCGGGTTTTCTGTGCCCCAAATGCGACAATTTTGCTTGTTTACATACCCGCCAAGATCAAAATGAGCTTCATCTGAAAAGATGATTTTTTTGGCAAAATCGGCATCTTCTGTAAGTCGATCGCAGGCCCACTTAGCGAAGCGAAAACGCATTGGATGGTCAGTTGGCTTCAACTCCTGAACCAATTGGACTTTGTATGGCGTCATACCAAGGTCTTTATGCAAAATTCGTCTCAATGATGTCTCCGAAATGTTCAATTGTTGAGAACGACGGTGAATTGATGTTGATGACGCTTCACGCACACTTTCTGCCACAGCAGCAATATTCTCTGGTGTACGCACTGTTTTTGGCTTTTCACGCTTTGGTTTATCGATGAGGATGCCAGTTTCTTTCACTTTGTTCACAAGATAACGAACATACGGAGCTGACGGTGCTTCTCTTCTTCCAAAATCCGTACGCAATTTTCGCACACATTCTGCAACATTACCATGATTTTCAAAGTAATGTCGCAATATTTCCCAGCGTTGTTCAAGCGTATACACAACCATATTCGTTCAGCGGAAGGATATAACTAATTATCTGTCAAATCAAACATGAGCTAAGTGTTACCATTCACGAAATAAGCACTAGTGGAATTAGTGATTGGTATTAGAGCAAAAGGTTATTATCCTTCGAACTGTTTTTCAAAAAGAATATTATTTGACTCTTGGTTCAAATGGGTTTTTATCCTTAAACAAAAATGTCACTAAACAAAAAATATTTTTATTAGTAAATATTCATTAATTTTAGACGTTCAACCGCCGTAATAAGTGGTGACAACTTTGACGTATAATACATTGTTTAAAAGTTAACATAACCGATTGGTTAATACCGTTTTAGAATTGGTTCTTCACCTAAAATTGATGATTATTTTTCTTGACTGGTCCTGGTGTGTCAAGTTTATAAAAAAACAATATTGTATTTACTTTTCTTTTTTATTTATTAAAAAATGTTAACTATTCTTTAAAGTTGAAGGATATTATTCTTTTTAATTTTTGCTGCTCATCTGGGTGTAACATCTTTTATTGGCAGACTATTTTTTATTCTTTTTATTAACTTTTCAAATGATCTTAATAAGAAAATATGTTTAAAAGTATGAATAGTGGAATTCCAGATATAATAATAGTATTAATTGAAACTTTTACAGTATATAAACTTAAACTTAGTAATTCCCTTTTACATTATATACAGTCATTGATATATATTCCGTATCCTAAAGTGGAGATAGAAAATCCTGTATAATGAGTTTAGGTGTTTCTAAAAATGTAAAAAATATAAATAGATGCCTAAATTTACTTGCTTTATTATTTAAAGATAACGTAAGATAGTTGCAAAAAGTATTTTTCATTTATTAAAAAATGGTCTTTTTTTTCCTGTCGGTTATGATGTACGAAGTTTACGAAAGTAAAAACTTATTATAAAAAATAGATGTCATTTCCACTTTATTTCTTTATAAGAGAGTTTAATCATTTTGTTTTAAATTCTTAAAACTGTCATTAAGTAAATTATTTAAATACACAAATCATAAATATATTTTAAATATTTAATTCCATCCATTTCACATATTATCCCATTACCGAGGCTAAAATTACACACTGTACACCAATTCAGAAAACAAGTAGTCCAATTTATTAAATAATTACATCCAGTCTAAAATTTCCATATTATTGGCATAACCCAATTATGTACTTTTTCTTGATGAGAGGCTGCCAATACATTAAAAGCAGTTTTAGAATGGTTTTTTAATAAATCTACTTATTTATAAACCTTTTTTAAATTTATTGTTCCTGTAGAAATGTTTAAGAGTTGTGAATTAGCAACAAAACCAAAACCAATAGAAACTAACCAGAATTAACGAGAACTAACATTACTTAACAAGAACCTTTGGGATCTTTATTACGTTATGACATTCAAATAGATAAATGCTGCTTAAAATTTTTATCAACTCGTGTGTAGTTTTTGTAATACTTATTAAAACTAAAGTTTGTTTTATTGGCATAGTAATTAATTTTAATAATAAAATTACATATTACTTCTCTTTATAAAAATAATTAGCTTTTGATTAAGAATGAGCAGAAGGTATATAAGGTTTGTTCCAGCAGAATGTTGGAAACATGTTAGCAACAATTGTAAAACGCAGAAATTGTTACAAACATTAGTCAGAAATGTTGGCAACAGTTTTCTGCTGGAACGAAAAATAAACAAGGCGTGCATACTACCTATACGTCAATACAAGAACGGTTATGTTATAAATTGTCAGTAATGTTTGAGGAAAGTTTGCAAACTTTTCAAATAGTTTCCAACATGTTTCCAACATCTTAAAACTACTGCTGGAACAACAAACAATTGTATAATGTTAGAAACATGGCACTGCTGGAACGATAAATTTAACGTGCGCAGAATCCGAATGGTTGCAAACATTTCTAACAGCCTGCTGGAACAAACCTATAGTTTATATCGGATTTTCTGTGTCCATATATGTACATACATACATACATATTTACGGTGTCCGAGAGTTACAGTAAGGTGGAAGAACTATAAACCGTTATAAGGATTACACAAAAACCTTAATCTCAATATTCTAAGAAATGATGTTCAGCTAAGTTATTATATCCAACGTAAAATTTGCTCCTATATATGTTATTTTTTGCATTGACCCTTTTAGAACTGAATATTGACCGCACTGCACTGTACAAGAAATACAGATCTTTTAAAATTTAAACCCATTTAATGCTACTATAAACTAGAGGCGTAACTGCGATCGCAGTCTCTGCTACCAATCACCGGTTATTAACAAATCATTTTGGTAGTTGCTACTTGTGCCTGGCGATCGCAGATAAAATCAATCTTTAATATTCGCAGTTTGCAGAGGTGGCGCTGCCCGTAACCTCAACATTAAACGGCGACTGCGATCGCGGACGATGATTGTGATTGCGATTCAGTGATTTTAACCTCTTTCATTTATGTTTATGGTGATTATGCATGTTTACGTTAGTGAAACGGGATGCGAATTGGCTTGCTTACCGGATGAAAACTATTTTTTCTATCAATTTGATTTGTTAATAATTATATCGCAAATGGGTTGCCCAAAAATATGATCAAAGCTATAAATGTTTATAAAAAAATTAAAATATTTGATATACTTCGTGTAATGTCCGTTTTTTTTATACATTTACTTATATGTTGATGCAAATCAGTAATTAAACTATATGTATATTAAATGACAGAATGTATTTAAAAATAATATATTTTTTCTTCATTTAATTTTAACAAGGTTAACTATGACTTTATTTATAAAAATTTAGCATGTTTCCGTAAAGAGTGATAATATCACAGTTTTCAGTAGCAGCTACTTTTAGATAGTAGTAGCAGCGATCACCGATATCAAAAAATCACTGTTAATCCCACCGCTACTATAAACTGCTTCTAAATAGTAGATATTTATATTTAGAAAATGAATAATGTTTCTTAGCTTAAAGTAGATTGATCGGTTTACTTATATCAAAATGTATTATTTATATGCAAAAACACATGTTTGTAAAACTCTCATTGCCGGTGGTTTATTTTTATTTTAAATAACTAGCCCTGTATATTGCCAAATGGAGTAAAATTTTGTATTTCTTAGTTTTGAATTATGCGACCCGTTTCCCTAAAATGTATTTTTTATCCTCTTGTAACACCAATCCGCGGGTCCACTGTACCTTCATTCGATAGGTATGATTGGATAGAAGAAGAAATAGAAATATAGTGTTTGATATGTGTTATGTATTTGTATAAATATTGTAAAAACGCATATTGCATCTTGGACACCTTTTCTGTCATAAGCATGGCAATTTCCACTAATTTAAGCTTTACATTGTTTTGTTTATTTTAACATTATAGTTATTTTAGAGTGTTTTCTTTTAAAAGTAGAATAATAGTTTGTTTAATTTCTATCCCTAATAGATATTTTATCTAATGTAGTACACAGAGAAAACGTCTTAACCGAATAAAAAAATATGCATTTTTTTAATAACCGATGAATGACAGTACAAAGATTTATGTTTAAACAAATTTGTGAGTAAGGTTTAATTTGATCCATGGTAGGCTAAGCTTTAAAAATAATTAAAAAAGTTAATAAATTGGCAATTAATAATTGATTTATCATGTGAAAAAGCAAATAGGAAAAATAAATGCCGATGAGACTTAGACGCCTAAAATGGCTTTAAACCATGTCTTTCCTCTTTGCTCATAAAAAGATGTATTATGCAAAATATCATTTATGTTGGAAACCGGAGAATTAAGATATGAACAAAATATAATACTAAGTGCAATAAAAACGTTTTAGCTATAATTTTACAGTTTATATACATCAAAAATTCGCCTATAAAGGTTTTAACGTTTTCTGAATTACCATAAATGGGCATACACATGGTCAGTCAGACCTTTGAGCCTACCAGAGTAGCTTTCCAGTGACGCAAATAGAGCGCTCTCGAGTAGCTCAGGAGCATTTCGTTCTACTTTATGGCGTTCCAGTGACGGAAAGTGTTATGCACCTGAGCTACTCCGTTTTCTCTTCCCCTTGCCCCTCATGCACGAACCCCTCTTTTGGTTTTTGTGCTTCAAACGTGTTTTTTATGATTAAGGATGGATTTTTAAAATTATTTATTTAAAATTGAATTAGATATTAAAAAGAGGTTATTATTATAAAGCCAAGAAAGGTTAAAAACAACGAAATTTTAAAATTTCTTAAAGTATCTCTCTTTTCTTGTCTAAGGATGCGTTCCAGCATTTTTTAAACTTTTTAGAGCAGTTCAAGAGCTTCAAGCCCTGGAGCGTGACGCACAAAATTTTTCGTCACTGGAAAGCTACCCTGAACTGAAAGGAGGCTCGCGAGTATGTGCGAACGTGTGTATACTGAACTGAAGGCGCGTTCTAATGCAAATTCATAGCTCGGACTTACTCGCAGATTTGCCTTCGTACCTACCTATGGTAGGTACGAAGAAATGCCTCACCGTATGTATGCCGTTGTTAAAATAAGGCATAGGTTCTCATCAGACCAGATAAATAAGTAAGGGTAATAAACATTCGTCACAGTTGGCAAAAGTGCAAAGAATTGCTTTAAATTTAAATTAATTTAAGGAATTGTGGACCAAGAGTTGTTCAACCAAAACAAATAATTTTATCGTGTAGTATTTTTAACAGTTAACTTTAAACAGATTTTTTTAAGGGGTTAACTCTTCCAAAAATGTTATGTTTTCTCTTAGTCTAGAATGAATAATTCGCGGGTGTTTGAGGAAAAGGTTTTAAGTCACTTACTGGTGAAAATTGGATTAAGTTGGAAATACATTTAACAAGGAATTCTCTCAATATGGAAATAGCAAAAATTTCATTTTTATATAAAAGAAAATGCTTTTCTTCTATAAATTGACATATTTGCTATTTCTATATAGGGACAATGCCTTGTTAAATGTATTTCTGGTTTAATCCCATCTTTGTTTAAAAGTGAATTATAAGCTTTTTCCCAAAGACCCGTAAATTAATCTTTCATGCAGTAAGTTTTAACGATAAACGCTAGAAAACTGAGAGAAAACAGGAACGGATAATACAAGGTAAAAAAATTCCTAGTCTTAACAGGTTTTTTTAAGGGGTTAACGCGTTAATAAGTTAACTTTTGCCAAATGTGTATTTGCAAAAAAACAATTCCTTTCATATAATTTTTATTACAAAATGTATAAAATACACTTTTTAATATAGTATTCATTAACTGTAACTTGACTGACTTTTTATTACATACATACATTTTATACTAATAAAATAAAATCTATTAAAATATAATGAGTTATAAATATAAAAATGCGTTTTTTTTGACTAGATTAAGGCACCCCATTTTCTAATTAACACAAAAAGGCCTTGTTAAAAAAAATGTTTGAGTTCTAACTGCTGCCTTCCAAAGATCAGTATTTTTTTGTAAAAAAATAAATAATTAAATACAGTTGTTTAACATATTGGTTATTTAGAGTATGCCAGCTGGTTGTTGGCATACTAAAGTTGAAATCCATATTTAAAAATAGAAAATCATATAGAAATGGGTCGTCCTACTAATAGAAGTAGTTTTGTCTTTCTTCATATCATCCTTCATATAAAATTATTCTAAACTTAAAATAGTCTCTAACATTTCCATATAACTATTGCTAAGTTCCCGCCAAAAAACATGTATAGTAAGTTGGTACATTCATATGATATTTCAAATCCAAAATCTTCTCCAACTACTACATGAAATGGTGGGCCAAGTTTTTTGTCCATTTCATCTTTGATCATTTTTGCCGCAGCCTAAAGAAATAACAGTTTTTATAACTGGATCTAAAGCTAAATAAAAGGATTATTTTGGTGTTCCCAGAGCCTAGATATTTGTTTAATATTTTTAGGTCCACTAAATACTACTTTTTTATTTAAATTAATATTTGTAGAAACTAAAATAAAATAATACAGTCAAAATACAGTTCACAGGTTTAAAACTCACCTTAATTGGCGACTAAAATAAATTGTTAAGATAATTTTTTTAATTTAAAAATCGAGCCTCTTAGATGAAGCAGATATGAGTCATATCCACCTCTTTTTATTTATGTTTTAAATAAAGCCGATAAGATCCTTACTTTACAAAGGTGAAATATTTTTACATTTTGTTTTTTTTCCTTTTAACCAATAATCACGGTTTTTAAAAATACTTCCATTTCTATCAGGAAAGATTGGCGGATTACCCGGATATACGCTTTTTTTCTAGGAGGCTAAAAAAACTCCCAAACTTCTAGTGCTGTGTGACAGTGTTAGAATTTTTAATGAGCTATTTTTTCATATAAATCCGGAGTCCCAGATGATTAATGAAAATTAATTTAATAATTAATAATTAGAGTAATTAATTTAAAAAAGAATAAACCAATTTTGTCCAGTGGCATGCAATAAGACCATTTTTTTCTCGAAAACGAAGTGGGATAAGAAAAAATACAGGAGATGAAGAAGTTGTATTTTTAGACCCATAATCAAACAACGCATATTGTTGCAAAAAGTCAGTTGGGTACATTTTTTAGCCAATAATATTCCCTATGATGCCCCCGGACGCCACTGGACCTTATAATTTTAATCGATTTAGGGTCAAATAAGCCTCTTTATACAACAAATAATATTGCCAAATTTCAAAAGAATCACATAAAAATTTTATGAAATATTGATAAAATGACAATGTGGTAATTTTCTAGAAACCTGCGGCAACCCCGATTTTGACGAAATTTGGTATACGGGGTTTTTGAGGCGCTGATCACGAATCTGAAAGAATTTTTTGGCGGAAACGTTTCGTTCTCAAGATATCCATCATCAGACTTGAGTATTTGAACTAATCCTATTTTTACAATATTCCTCCTTCTTTTTGCACACAATTCTTCATTTAAAGCTAAAGTGTCACACAATATTTGATTTTCACCGTTTAAAACCCCGTTTTTCTACGTATTTTACATTATTTTTGCAATAAATTGCGTGGCTTTTCTTTGATAATGATGGCAATCCATACATACACATAGAGCTCTCATGGCGTACTGGGATTGAAATGATTCAAAGTATAGCTATGCAATTTAATGCAAAAATAATGTAAATACGTAAAAACGGGGTTTTAAGAGGTGAAAATCAAACATTGTGTGACACTTTAGCTTTAAATCAAGAATTGTGTTCAAAAAGAAGGGGGAATATAGTGAAAATAAGCTTAGTTCAAATTTGAACTTTGATGATGAATATCTCGAGAACGAAACGTTTCCGCCAAATAATTCTTTCAGATTCGTGATCAGCGCCCCAAAAACCCCGTATCCCAAATTTCGTTAAAATCGGAGTTGCCGCAGGTTTCTAGAAAATTACCAAAATTATATCACCCTGTATCTCAAAAACTGTGCATTTCCAGACCCATGTTTAGAGAAACTTTTTCTCTTATTTTTTAACAAAGGAATCGTCCATTATAATATCTGCGTCTATATTTCGAACACCCTGTATAAATATAATATTTTATTACTTTTGTATGTTATTTACTTTCAAAGTTGTAATGCTTCAAAACGGTTTTTTTAATATGTTCAATCGTATTTTTACATAGATGACTGTTCAGGACAACCAATGAGACATTATCAAAAAAAAAATATGATGCATCCAATGAGAAAATTTTTAATATTAATCGAAAATGTATAAAACATCCGTGAGCGGATTTTATAATGGCTTAAAAATAAATGTTAAATAAACCAATAGATTTATTATATATGTATAATAATTCCTGCATGTTTAGTTAATTTATTGGGTAAAATAATTACGACGGTCATTTATTGCAAGCAGCTCAAATGTTACTAAAAACTTTTTTATAGAAAATAAAATAAATAGTTTTAACATATTTGTATATGTATACCTCATTATTAGCCGAATGTTTTTCACAAGCTGTTACTACTAATTCCATCGTTTCAGTTTTCATTTCCTCAGGCATATCGGAATGCTAAAAAGGCAGAAATGAAAAGCTTAATCAATACATATTTTTATGACTCACCCTTACAAGAGGGTAAGTATGGACTATTTTTTTGTCTCATCCTTTTGTTCTTTGACTTCACCTTCTGCCATTAAAACGAAATTATTTTATTTAACGTTTTTGAAACGGAACTTTTCAAGTAAATATATTTTTTAAATTTAAATTAAATTGTCAAATAAATGGCGCTTAAAATTTGATTTTTGCGGCCAAACAAAAATGCTGCCAACAAAATATTTTAGAGAAATAATTTTCTTTTTTTTGTTTGGCCCAAACCTGTTACTGGGGTCGTGTTGCCACAAATGCTTTCCTGTTTTTGGCGTTGCTACTCGGCTATTGCCACGATTGTGACGTAACAATTGGGGTCATAAGACATTAAAAGTTAGGTTATTTTATTTGTCAACCTCAAAATAAAGAACCATTATTTGTGTTTTTGGAAATAAAGATCATAATTTTTAAAGTTCTTTTCTTTATCCATATTCTTTTAGGGTAAATTATGTCTAGGTTTAGTGGGGTTTTACAGTTAACTGATTTAGACGATTTTATAACTCCATCACAAGTAAGTATTCCAAAATGCATTTATTTAATTAACTGGCGTAGCTACAGCTACCTAAGAAAGAGCCCTGTGTAAAATTGAAGCAGGGCCCCGATCCAATTAAAGTATTTCAAAATTCGCGCGTACTCCAAGCAACAAAAGAAAGTTCTTTACCTTTCTAAAATAAACCCCATACCAAGAATTTAGGTAAGTAAGCACAGGCCCTGGGGACAAAAAGTAACGAAGGGCCCCATATATGAATAGCAAATAGTAGAAACTAAGTATAGCTATATTTGTGGAGTAAAATAAGTATTAATCATAAAATATTGCTAAAATTACTATAACAATTTTTAGGAATGCATAAAACCTGTTGAAATTAAAACTAATGTTGCTGGTACTGGATCTAAAATAAAAATACAAGGATGGATCTTACTTCCAAATCGAAGAGGTATTGTAAGCTGTAAATAATACATATAAAATTACTTTTAAATTGTAATTTGTTTATTTACAAAAAAACATTTTGATTTTTTTCTGTCATAATGGTGAAAATTTAGGTTTGTACATTAGTTCACTACCTTTCATAATTATAAATGTCATAGGACAGTTTCAAATAAACTTTTAAATTTATTGGTAATAAAACAAAAAGAATATATAAAGCACTCATGTACAAACCTAAATTTTCTCGATTTTCGTAGAAAAAAAAAACAAAAAAATTTTGTTTGGAATGAAAAAATAAGATATTTAGAACTATTTTTAATTCTAAACATCTTTTTTATATAAAAATTGGCGATATTAGATAAAATACAGGTACTTTACTTTTTAACTCACAATTTGATATCTGATGATCTTTTGGATTTGGATCATGCAAAACTTTTTATAAAGAATAACTTTTTTCATAAAATTAATAATAAAAAGTTTCTCATATGACGTCAACTTACATAGACACGCTCTATATGTATCTGGAGCTGTGACGACAAAAAACCTAATCAAATCAATTTACACTATTGCTAATATTTTTTCATTTGAGACTTGAATAATATTTTTAGGATGGTAGAGCACAGAAACTTGAAAAAGTTGAAATTACACTGGCTGATTGTTTAGCATGTTCTGGATGTATAACCTCGGCTGAAAGTGTTTTAGTGACACAGCAAAGCCAGGAAGAATTATTAAGGGTATTTGATGGTAATAATAAGTTAAAAATGGTAAGTAAAAGGAGTGTTACTTTACTACTACTATTCTACCTTGTGTAATTGACAGTTTTTTTGCGGTTTTTTCACTTTCGGTGAAATGGATTTTTTCAGTTTTGCATTTGAGGGGAGACGGTTAAATTTTATTTATATCAAAGTATTTATTTATTTATTAAATATACGAGATTCCCATTTTTACAATGACTATTACAATTAATTATTGAAAAAAATAACTACAAAATTAAATTAAGTTACAATTAGATAACTAACAAATAACAGGTACATAAAGTCAGATCAAAAATATTTATATACACGTAAAGTACTAATTTATTAAGGAACCATCTGATTGATCTTAGATTTAAATTGAGACAATGTGCTGTTAAAAACATCCACTCGTGTACCAAAGGTGTTCAGCACACGAAGAGCTGTATCCATCGGTGAGTGCATTCCATAGTTTGTGGTATGAGGGCGGATATGGAATAAATTAAAATTCCGAAGATTACGAGAGGGGACATTAAGTTAAACAAGTGACAGAAGGTCGGGAAGGTCAGTCAATAAGACCATTAGATAGCTTAAACACAAAACAGAGATCATAAACTTGACGTCTATGCTGTAAAGTGTGTAGACTTAGTCTTCTCAGTAAATCAGAGCGGTGGTAATTCTCCATCCTTACCCCAGACTTGTATGCGGCAAATCGCAAAAATTTGTTCTGGATCCTCTCCAGCATATCAGAATGAACAGCATACTGTGGTGACCATACCACAGTAGAATATTCCAAAATTGGCCTAACCAAGGAGCAGTACAAAAGTCTGGCGGTGGCAAGTGAGAATTCAGAGCAGCTTCTATAGACAAAATCAAGCATTCTCATACCCCTAAGACTAACCTTATTAATGTTCCGCAAAGCTAAGATTTTCCGCAAACCAAACACCAAAATCTTTAATTTTGTTTACATAGCCCAAGCTTATATTATTTATCTATGACGTAAGATGTATTAAATTTCTTCATACCCCTAAAAAACTATTACTACTACTAAGTAATTAATACAGTTTGCATTATTCATTAATTTGAATTGGCGAGAAGCGATGAAGATTTAAAAAGAAAAGTATAATAATAGTTTTAATTTAATATGGAGATAATGATATTTTTACAATAAACTTTTCAAAATTTTTTTCTTTGACAAATATATGGAAATTTAAAATTTTTGCTTTTGTGTGATTGATTAATTTCAAGCACATTTAACTTCGTTACTTTGTGACAAACTTGTAAAAATAATGCATATATGTTCAGCCACTATTGTTATCATCAAACATTAATAGCGTGATTTGTATACTTGCCAGTAGAATGATTTAAGTATTCTATGACATCTAGTCTGGAAAGCAAAGAAAACCAACAGCGCCATTACTGACTTTTCTACAAAACTAGAGTCTGAGGCGCAGCTTCCGCGGCAAGCTAAGGACATAATTTTTATGCATTTTTTTTCAGCAAACACTTTAAATGCGTTTTTAGTTTAAAATATTTGTTTTAATACAGTTTTTTTGTTCAACACTATAATTGTTATTAAACATGTTTTATTATTATTTTTCAACGCCTGATGAGTCCAATTAAATAAAAAGACAGACATATATTTAAGCAAACATTAGCATCTTTATAAGCCTCATTTTTAAAATAATATCTTATAGTTACAATAGAGGCAGTAACTTCTTTACCTAGTATTGAGTACCTCTACATAAACTACCTAAATCATTATATTTTAGGAAGGCAGATTGGATGAATCCAAAATTATAATAATTTCAGTTTCGATTCAGCCAATACTTTCACTAGCATATAGGCATAATTTAAGTCCCAATGACTGTGCTGCGAAATTGGCTCAATATTTTAAAAACCTTGGTGCTGATATGGTTGTAGATATGACAATAGCGGAGGACTTGGCCTTAATAGAAGCCCAAAAGAATTTATACGAAGATACAGAGCTACTGAATGTGATGGAGCTAAACAATTACTACCAATGTTAGCTTCAAGTTGTCCTGGTAAGTGTACTTTGGTGTTACCAGGGCTCCATTTTTTCTGTAACTTTGTAATGTATCTTCACACAATATATTCGTTTCACTTATTTTTTTTACTTATATTTTATTTTAGTCGCGATTAATTGATAAAATAATGTTTCTAGGTTGGGTGTGTTATGCAGAAAAAACACATGGCAGTTATATTTTACCATATATTTCGACTACTAAGTCTCCACAGCAAATAATGGGTTCTTTAATTAAACAATGGGTGGGACAAGATAAATCAATATATCATGTGACGGTAATGCCATGTTATGATAAAAAATTGGAAGCTGCACGGGACGATTTCTTTAATAAGGAAACGCAGAGTAGGGATGTCGATTGTGTTATTACTGCAAGTAAGTGTGATTACAAATAACGGATTCTGGACCTTAAGTATATGTAAAAGCATTTTGGTACAAACCTAACATGTAAATGTAAAATAAAACAATACAATAATAGATTTATTTTATTATCTTTCGTTGAGTAACATTTTTTCTTTCAAGGGTAACAATGTATTGCATATTTCAGGAAATTAAAGAATAAAGTAATTTCTTATATATCCAGTTATTAGACTGTATAACTCGTGGCAAAAACTTCTAAAACACAATAAATATCAGTTACTGAACATCACAAATTTGAATTTAAATATATTTTCCTTATTTGAATTATTGCACATTCAGCTATAACCACCTGCCTTAAGTTTTATTTTTAGTATGATTTTTTAGTCGAAATTCAACAAATGTTGGAAGCAGCTAATATTTCATTAGATAAATTAGAAAATTCGACATTTTCTCGACCTTGGTTACCAGATAATGAGAACAGTTCCACCCCATTTCTACAAAGTCATATAGGTTCAGGTTCAGGTGGCTACTCGGATTATATTTTTAAGGCCGCAGCAAAGGAGTTATTTGGTATTACCTGTGATAAATTAGAATATAAAGCATTAAGGTAAGAAAAATGAAAATCTGTTTTTGGTTTTAAACACTCTTTATTTTTGTTATTTAAAGTGAAATTACCTTGTTAAATTGCCTTGGAAACGGAGACCAAAAACAAAATATCCTCTTTTCAAAACATTTGTATACATATTTTGTTTTTCAAGGTCAAAATATTCCAAAATATTATGTAACCTGGTATTGTGATGGATACTTAACCTCAAAAATATTTTTATTATTATTTTTTTAAAATTAATACCTATAGACCACAAACAGAAAGTAGCAGAGAGAGACTTAGGGGCAATTTATATAATTATTCCAGGTTACCCGCTAAATATTATAACAAATGTTATTACATGTCTGCATCTCTCTAAAAATTTCTGCATCTCTATTTAAATTATTGTAATGGAAACAAATTTTAGGAATCCAGATTTTACAGAAGTTATTTTGGAAAAAGATAGTAAAGTATTATTAAGGTTTGGAATAGCTAATGGATTTAGAAATATACAAAACCTAGTTCAAAAATTAAAGCGTGGAAAATCCCAATATCACTATGTTGAAGTAATGGCATGTCCTTCAGGTAGGTATACTTTTGATTGGAATAATTGTTAATAAAGTTGTCATGAGAACCACTTTGCCAAAGTTTATAGGCAAGGATTTTTTAAACAATTTTAATTGCGGTTGCACTTTACAATAAAATAAAATAATAATCTTACCTTCAAAAAAGCTTGATTTCTCGAGCTAAAAGTATTTTTCCCCTTCTAATTTATACACCTTATATGTGTCCCAAATCCGACCTCCCTTGGAATATTGTTCTCATATCTGGGGCATGGCGTCCCCCACAACCCTAAGCATTCTTGATTCTATTCAAAGAAGAGCTATTCGTCTCATTAATGATCCTTCACTTACAGAAAGGCTTCCTCTCTTGCCCATCGTCGGGCTGTGGGGGATTTATCGCTTTTTTATAGGTACTTCCATGGCTTCTGCTCTGAAGAATTGTCCAGTATAGTTCCTCCACTTACGGTTCCCAACAGAGAAAACTTCGTGGTTCCGCGCGTATGCATCCCTATACGGTCCAACTGGACAGGCTCCCGAACTTCCCACTTTGTTCGTTCTTTTATCCCTAGAGTTTCTAGGTTGTGGAACCTGCTGCCCGCGGAGGTCTTTCCTTCCCCCCAAATTAAAACTAAATTTTGTTGTCCCAGTTTTTTTGGGTACGATGGTACCTACTGGAACCTTGAAAGTTATTTTTAAAATATTACGAAAACGGGTTGGGCATTATAATTCCGTTCAAACGACGTTTTGAACCGATTTGTCAAAAAAGTTTGCCGTCAGTATGCTGTTAAGAGCTGTAACATATTGTTGACAAATATATACATAGGAAAAACAATTTTATAGACTGTTTCATATTGCAAAATTGTTGCAATGTCAATAAATTTTGCATACATTTTGATTCAACTTTTTTATTGTATATGGAAAAATAAATATTATAATTTGCATTATCATAAAGTGTTAATATTAACATGTATTTATATAATTACAGGCTGTTTAAACGGTGGAGCTCAAGTAAGACCGCAGGAAGGCACAACATCAAAAGAAATGATCATCGAGTTAGAAAAATGTATAGATCGTTACCAGTAGCAACACCTGAAGAAAACAAGATAGTTAAAGAACTCTATGACTCTTGGCTAGGTGGCCAGGATAGCGATAAATCAGGCGCATTACTACATACACAATATCATGCAGTAGAAAAGGCATCCAATGCTTTAAATATAAAATGGTAATAAAGATATAAAGTAATGAAATTTGACTTTTTTATGTATATACAAAAATGTACTTCTGATCCAAAAAGTCACTAACTGTGGTCTCAAAGGCAGTTGATGAAATGTCTTTGCTGCTTCTTTCAAATAAAAATAAACATGTTTTTGGGTCAAACGACAGTTCAATATACTTGTGCCAGTTTAAGACCTTCATGGGCAATTTTTGCCAAAGCGTGGAATAGAGAGAGTCTAAACTAAGGCAACGAGAAAGCGGGACTGATGCATCAACCCATGCTGCGAGCTTCAGAGTCTCATGTGTTTCCTGTCTAATCTCCACTTGCTTGTGTTTAAACACTAAAACCCAATTGAAAGTATTGAGCTGGACGGCGTGTATATCTAAACCAAGTTAAATCCAACAAACCCTACATGAAACCTAGCAGTCTGTCCCTGAAGATTTACGTGCCCCTAAGAAAATTCGAAAATTTCAAGAAACGACATTATTTCTTGGATTTAGCCAATTAAAAATCGTATGCATTTTCAAATGAACTTTATTTTTACGAGTCTATTTGTCAAAATTTCTAATAAATGTAAAAAAATATTGATATTTCTAGAACTACAATAACATAAAACATATATGTTTGAATTTAAATAAAATAAGATTCTTTAAATGGAATGGGTAGTTTCATGGGCGCCGGTAGAATGTCTTTGAGGGGGTGCAAAAAATTGTAAAGAACAAAAAAAGTAATTTAAGGAACTTTACCTTCTTATATATTATGTGACATAAAAATTTTAGAGATCCATACATATTGTGCAAAAATTTCTAAAAGAGGAAAGAAAAATAGTTTTTCACATAAGAAAACGTACTTTTTTATACATATTCTGCTGGATTCAAATCACGCGGGTATTTTATTCAAAAAACCAGGGGTACCCTTGGCACCCCTGCCCGGCACCCATGGGTAGCTTTGAGAAATATATAAATAACTAATTTTCTTAATCTATAGATACGGCTGCCATCCTTGAAACAGCCTACACAAATTCATTGGGTCCATAGCCTGTTGAATCAAGGTACCAACTTGATGTTCAACACTGGTTTGCTTTCCATCCTCAGTTCCTTGTAGTTTACCTCTGAGACGTAATAATGCTCTTTGTGCTGATATATTTTTGTTTTCTGTAAAATAATATATATATTAAATTAAACAGACTAAATGCATATAGGGTGTCAATAAAAGGCACAGCAATAAGTATCAGCTTTACTCAAATTATATTTGTATTAAATTTAACCAACTTAAAATTGTAGTAACATACAAAGCCAGAGTTGGGACCTGGTTTGAAGCGGATTATTCTTATATATCTCGAGAGTAGACCAATAAATATATTGTAATAGATTTTTTTTATATATTCTTAACACATTAGTAAATTTGACAATTAATAACTACCTTCTTCTAATTCATCAGCCACGCCTCTGTAATTTTCATCATCTGTCTGCCTTTTATTCGCTTCGGCTGTTGTTAGAGTCCAGAAATATAAAGGATCATACAAAAGCACTTCAAGAATAGTCAGGATGGTTTGGGAATTGGCTCTTAACACTTCCATAGTCTTTTCACATGATTTTCTAAACAAGCCTTCTATGCCAGAAACACCCATTCCATCGACAATATCCCTAGATAACCTAAATGGCACTGTTTCCGGGGTCGGTAAGCATTTACCTTGTTCAAAGGCTATTCCTAAAAAAATATATTCACATTTTAACACATTTGAAGGGCTTATTGTAAAAACATGGTATGTCACAAACACAAAATACGGAGTTACTTAATTTTTAAGTAAAAAAAATGTGTTTAATCAAGGTTTATCAAAAATTAATAAGTTAATAAACTCCTTTTTCGTGATTTTACAAGAAACCCTTCCTTTATTTAATATTTTCAAACTGTCTACAGATAAGGTTTAAAAGACGCCATTGGACACAAAAATATTTTGCAGGAAAAAATGTTTAATAAAATTTTTGCTTCTGTCACAAGGAGAAAAATTTGTTTTTGTAAACAGGGTTTTAAAAACTTCACAAACTATTTTTTCCAAAAGTAAACCACCTTTATTAATAATTTTTAAGCAAATTTACGCTTGTAATCGATAAAAACATTATACAACAATATCGAACTGTACAATTTAACTGAAATAACGTATCTTAAAATTGGAAATAGTTACATTAGAAATCAGATTTTTCCGCTGGAAAATATATCTGCAGATTGTCACACATAATTGTAACTTGTCAACTTTCAGTAAAACTGCATTTACATTAGTGTAGTTAATCGGTTAGTTGTTTGTACCAGTAACTTGTAAAGCTTGGCGTTCCCTAGAGATGGGTAGCAATGGGCCTGGCAGCATTTTTTCAACACAAATCCTCTGCCGTCCGCCCGTATACGACGCGCCTCTAATGGACGCACTCTGACTTGATTACAAGCCAGATGGATAAATACATTCGGATGCGACCCCTCTAGTAGACACTGGCCTTAATGGCAGGCCTACCTTTAAGAAAGGCGTCTACTATAAGCGAGCCGTTGTTTACAAGCCAGCCGGATAAATTTGGGTTGCGATGCGCCGCCTAGTAGACGCCTGGCTTAAGACAACAACTTACCCAATATAAACAGCTTGGGTAAGTACTTATACAAGTGCTTGTATCGGTAGCGCAGACAGGAAAGTAAATAGCTAGCTCTTATCTACTTCTCTTTTTCTCCACCCAAATCAGCACTGGCCACGCGTTAATTTGGGCAACTAGTCGTGTGTGGACGCGTCAAGTTATACACCTCACGGCTATGAAAAGATTTTAAACTTTTGCGTCAGTTATACTTCGGGAACTGGCAAATAATTAAATTTTTGTGTAAACACTTACTACCTTCTTAAAGTGCAAGTGTGAACTATCTTGGCTACTGCTTGTACAAGTAACTATACTAATGTACACTCCGCTTAAGAAAAATGTTTTTTTCTAGTTTGCCTTTTGGTGTGTACCCAACAAAGAAGATCATTAAATAAATGAATCCGCTTAACCAATATAGAGCATATCTTCAAAAATAATACCCACTTACCGAAGTCAATATGTATAACTTCTGCTGTTTGCTTATCAATAAGTATATTGCTAACATGCCTATCCCCGATGCCAAGTATATAACCACACATACTTGTTGTAGCCACACTGTGAATATATGCCCGTTTTCTCTCGTACCATACAGACGGTTGAGGAAAGTGTGTTTCAAAGAACTTGTGAAATACAGGCTTTAAATCTTTGCAGATGGCATTAAACACACGGAGCTTTTCATCTGGGGATTTATCTTTACATTTCTAAAAACAATACAATGATTACTGTTATTATAAGTCTTTATTTATTTATTTATTAAGTATACGGGATTCCCCATTTTTACAATGACTATTACAATTATTGAAAAAATAACTACAAAATTAAATTAGGCTACAATTAGATAACTAACTAACAAATAACAGGTACATATAGGCAGATCAAAAATATTTATATACAAATCACAAAAAGATCACAGCTACAAGTAAAGTATTAATTTATTAAGGAACCAAATTATTGATCTTAGTTTTAAATTGAGACAATGTGCTGTTAAAAACATCCACTCGTGAACCAAAGGTGTTCAGCACACGAAGAGCTCTATCCATCGGTGAGTGCATTCCATAGTTTGTGGTATGAGGGCGGATATAATATAAATTAAAATTCCGAAGATTATAGTAAATAAATCACTATTGGTCAAGTATTAAAAATATTAGTTATAAGCTTAGGTATACAGTGAGTCCACAATGAACTTAACAATACCTGTACATTTTTTTATTTTTAATATTAAAAAAACGTTTATAAGTTAAAAAGTTTGGCTTCATTCGAAATGATAACAGCCAATAAGAATCGCCATATGATATAAAGGGTGATTTAAAAGTGTAAAAATATTTTTTAATAAATAACTTTGGAAAACTGTAGTTTTAAAACTACGACATAAAGAAACATAAAAAAGTAATCAAAAATGTCTAATGTTCTTATTATACGAATTCTAGGGAAAATTAGAGTTAGATTTTAAAAATATATTTTTTAATAAAAGCGTTAATAAGAATTACATTGAGAGGTAAAATTAGGAAGATGTTTTGCAAAATAATAATAAAAACATACAAGTATACATATATATTTGTAGCCACTTATTTAAACAGCATGAAGGAGTATCGAAAATTTATTGTCTTTTTGTTAAATAAATCTTTACTTTTTGTGTTGCATATTGCTTCAAAGACATTTTTTTATGCTTTAATTGGGCTAACGTATTATGTTGTAACGTTATTTATGTGTGTCTACGCGTGTATGGTAATCCTTATTTTTTTAGAAATCCACAAATAGATGTTTAAATAAGTAAAAAAAACAAAACTAAGTAAGGCAAAACAGATAACACGGAAACAATCAACAACACGATACGCTGGTCATTTTTTAACCTAATTAACTAACCAGAACTAACCTAATTTTATTAATTAGGTCCAGCGGCACCTGGTAAACGCTTGTAACTTTTGTGCAATTAATATATTTTCTTTAGATTAAGAGATTAAGCAAATGAAATCAATTTAATTTGATATACCTGGATCAACAAAATGATGATTTTGGACATTTGGATGATTTTTTTTTAATATTATGTTTTTTATATTTTTATTAGCAGTTAAGAAGTAACAGCAACAAGTACTTAATTAAATTTAAACTAACCAATTTGACTAAAATAGGTGTTTTCCAAATAAACAAATTTTGAGACGAAGAATTTGCGGACTCATGTTTATATAAAAGTTTTGTCTTAAAATGACTTTATATTGTGGCGGTTCTAGAAAATCATTGGTTCTAGTGTCACATCTATATCTAATATCAATTAACTAGAAGTACTATAAATTATAGTTTAATATACATACCCCGAAACTTATTTTACAATCGTTTGGCGTCTTATCCTTAGGCCTAAACTCCCTATGAGCTCCAATATATATCCTATCTTTATCACCAGCTAGATAATCGCCTATGGGCATGCTATTCGCTACCCATTCAAGAATACCACTTCTCATGGAAAGTGGAACAATTTTATAGGTTCGTACGATCAGATTTTTTGTTTGCTTACTGGATGATAGCAAATTTGTCATTATTGTAAATACTTGTTCCATTACAGCGTCTTGTCTTAGATCATCTTGGCCTTTGACAAGTTGAGGTCGACTTTTACCCAGAGTGCATCGACACTCGATACGTTTAGGTGCATTTATACCACCAACAGTTTTAAATGTTGGCATGAATTTTGCTATTCCTAAAATAAAGATTGTTGTAAGAAATTAACTAACCTGAAATACCCGACGTAGATAATAAATCCCCTCGTCCAAACTTTTGGTTAGTCCAGAAGTGTTGAGGCGACAGAGGGCGTGGGCGATGTGAGCCATCGCCCACGGCCTCGCGCCATAGAAATTTTGCATTAATAAAAGTAAAATAGTAAAAGGTAAAGGGCCTCGCAGGAAAGGTGAAAGCTTTTTTTTCCTACGATACTATTTGCTTAGACGGGGCCTCGCTGATATGAGGTCCTCGCAAATTGTATCTTGCCCACATAAAATTTTGTTCTTGCGCCGCCACTGCAGAAGTGCACTGAATATTTCTATTTTATTGGAACTATACAACTTTTTATTATATCATTTTGATTTTTTTGAAAAAATCACACAAAATTTTAATAACACAAAATAATTCATATTGTTTTCTGAAGAATCAAAAAGATGTGATTGATTAGAGACAGGTTTTATTTAATAGCTATTTATGTATCAAGGGCGTTACTAGGACTATAATGCCCTGAACGTCGAAATAGCCCGAGGGCCTCTGGCCCGACCTCATGGGCATTATAGTCCAGTAAAGCCCGTGGTGCATACAATGCTTTATGTTTTACCCAAAAAGAGTTTTTCAATGACTAATTACATTATTTATTCGCAATATAAAAAATAAGTTGCACCTGTACCTGTATACGTAAGTAGATAATGACTGGTGTTAAGTTTGACTTTGATGTTTCTATCAGTTAGTCAGTTGGCATTTTTTATTTAACGATTTGCTCAAAATGGAAGAAATTCCACAAAATATAAGAGCGCCATAAAAGCGACCGAAAATATTTTGCCAGTTAAATCAAGGCAACAGTATGATCGGGAGTATGGCATATTTGGTATTTGGAAAGATGCGAACGCAATTCTTCAAATAACCGAAACCGTTTTAATGGCATATTTTCAGGAACTGGTAAGTTATTCATTTTATTTTAATACATATGTTTGTACAAACTTGATCTTTATTGTGAGAGAAATAAAACTGGATAAGCAATAAAATTACCATATTAGCGCATTAGGACATTATAAGCGGGCATTATCATAATGCCCGCTTATAATGGCCTAGGTGTGATAGCAGGTATTATTGCTACCATAACATATTCCGTTTCTAAGGTATTACAGATCAATAATAGATGGGTAAAACATAAAATAATAAAGTTCACGAGTACCTAAAGTACTAGTCTGTTAAAATATTTTTGAAAAGAAGTTCCTAATCTGATTCAAAAATATTTTTTTTTTGTAAAAGCCCCTGCAGCAGTATATGTTTTTAATTATGTGTATAGTAAATTATATTTAAAAATAGTTGTACTACATATTTTTAGTTTTTGTATGAAGGTCAAGAAAAAACATCATGACCGAAACGTCTTATTAATAAAAATGTAATAAATAAAAAAACTATTTTTTTCCACCAGTGGGCCTAAAACCCCAAGAAAATCCTACCAAAAATAATGTTTTTATATAAAAAGAGAAAAATAAATAAATTTTTCAAGGTTAAGGAATACTTAATGTTTTTTTTGTTGAACAATGACATAACAAATTCCATCTTGGTAAAAAAATTAAAACCAAATTAAATACTTACCTATTATATTGTTATAAGTGTTGGTTTTACTAACTGGCAGTGTGTAAGTAGGAACTAAAACGTCATCAAAGTTTTTTATCTTGTGTATTTTAAGCTGTAAAGGAATGTCAAACTCATCCTTTCGATTTTTTCGTTCATTCCCATCATCCACATAGTACGCCAATTCTATTAAGGCTTCCGATAAAAGTTGCATTTTGGGGATTATTTGCGACAATCTAGTTCTCTTCTTTAACTTATTAATCATCGAAGTGGCTGTCAAAGTTCTATCATTGGGTGAAGCCTTTATTTTAGTGTTGGTGTATTCCTTGTCCTTATTCGCGTTGACAAGTGCCAACAGTAAAGGTAAAGTATGGTGCGGGTGGTCATAGGCACAGTTTTCAATAATTTTATTAATCTGGGTACTAAAGAAATCGGGCGAGTTTTCAGAAATATGGGGAATTAACTGAGGTAACATTGTGATATACTTATACGTTGGTATTTCGGGCAGCAACTTATTTATGTCTTGAGCTAAGTTTTGGTTATCTCTATTTTCTAAGAAAAGCGAGATCACTCTGAAGATCTTTATGTTGTTAGTGTCACATTTTGCCAAATTTTTCATATAGTACCTAAAATTAAGGGTAATTTATGCAAAATAATATCAAAACAGAAATGCTTGTTTGTAAACTATCGTAAATATTATTAAGTTTTTTGTTTTCATGACAATTAATTTTCACAGTAATGGGTCCTTATAATATTTATATAGAATTTTGAAACTTCCTATATACAAAGGTAAACAAGCATTTTAGACGAACATTTTGGCACACATAAATGGCCACTACAATAGATGAATAAAAAAAATCACAATACAGTAATCAGTTATAGGAAAGCTTAGGAGCAGTAATACCAGTAGTCGTGATGGTATAATTACTTGATTGCAAATAAAAAGTTTCTCTTTGCTGAAATTTTTTAGAACAAGAACACTATCAAAATTTTATGCCGATAAAAAACTTAAAGCGAATAAGATTTGGAAATATTAGGACTAATTAAATGGAGTAACTTACTTTAGTGCCAAACACAAAACTGTATCCTTATCTTTCATGGTGGTATTAATTTCATTTTCGTCTATCTTACTTTGCCTTACATGTATTGTCGCAGCCTTTTTTCATCATAAGTCGCATTTTTCTGACCGTTTAACGATTTCATCACTTCTTTGCTTGATTTTAAGTTAGAAATTTTCTTTTGGAATAAGTCCGACTTAATATGATTCATAATCTAGAAAAAAAACTTTAATTGTTATTTTTGCTCTACTTACACGAGAACAATTGGTCTAATAGCTGGCACCAATATTTTCTACAACTTAAGAGGATGCCGTAGCACGTTAAATTGAGCTAAAACGCGATTCGCTGCCGTTTTTTAAATATTTGTTTGGGAAAAAAGTTGTATATAGAAAAGTTTCTTAAAATGATCCAAAGATTATCGGAAAGTTGGTATAGTTTAGGCTGATATACAGGGCATGATCGATCTCTTGAGGTTCAAAGTATACAAAGTAAGCACATTAAAAAACTAAACTAAATTTCTCTTTGAACTATAAAACTGTTTTAAAGTAAAACAAAATAATTCGGGATTAATTATTATTAATACTTACTTGCTGATATTCCCTATCAGCAAATGTTGCTATTTTGTCATAGATATCCTCCAAATTTTTATAGTCTTCCACAGTCATTTGATTAAATATTTCATTTAGTTTTTTAATAGATCCGTAAAAACTATTTAAAATACTGGTTCTATCAGAATACATTTCAGCCATATATTCTCCTTGTAATTTTAAAGCATTGGATTTTAATCTAAAACAACTTTAAATATTTAGTACAACACCATACCAAGTCTTGTTATGTAGTGTGTAATGCTGTGCCAGTAGTTTCTGATAAAATAACAAAAGTATAATAAAATATATCGCGTGTTTTTAATTTCAAACATTTTTTTTTTACTAAAAGACACAATATCTTGAAGTAAGGCAAGATTATTTTTCTTTTAACTTTTGATAATATTGTAAATATCCTACAGTTTTTTTGCCAAATTTGTATTCTGTCCCCTTGTATATAGAAAATTTTTGCATATAATATCATAAGAGAGAAAATTTTGCTGACAAAATATTTCGA
This sequence comes from Listronotus bonariensis, assembly GCA_014170235.1. NCBI lineage: Eukaryota > Metazoa > Arthropoda > Insecta > Coleoptera > Curculionidae > Listronotus > Listronotus bonariensis. The sequence goes on along the minus strand of JACEGR010001972.1, from coordinate 97,613 downwards.
TTGTATGAAAGTCTGTTGCGTGGCAATTTCATGAATGACATTTATAACAATATTACGAGTCGTTAGACGAGTTGGATTGATTAAATGTCATGAACCAAATTACCAAAAGCAACAAACTTGAATAAAACAAGAGAAATATTTTGCCTAAAGAATTTTTTCTCGTATGATATTCGACAAGACTATTACGAGAATTACAAGTAAGTGTCAACCTTTAATTTACATATAAATCGACAAGAATTTTTTATTATTTTTTTTATTTTAACCTAATTAAGTTGTTTTTTTTTATCTTTATGACATCTCACGAAGGCTTATGCCTAAATACCAGTGTACCGTGAGTGCCGGGTTACTGGATGTTTAACCCAATATTGTCGTGTTCCGTCAACGTTATTTTTAAATAACTACCACCTAGAAATGGCAGAATACTACACAGTGGTTTGCAATTGCCAACTGTGAGGTGACGAGTTATTAAAAATCCGATGTCCGACTCCGAGATTCGAACCCGGATCGCTGCGGTAAAAGGCTGACACGCTGGCCACTACACCATTGCTCGCCACATAAGTGTCTAAAACGTATTCAACTTTATTATGAAAATCATCGTTTTCCAAGATATGTGTTTCGTGCTCTCGGGCATCTTATGGTCCACTATTGGCTGTACCATCACAAAAATTTGTACTCCAATTTTTATTAATGGACAATTCTAGACCAAATGAGCCACATCCAGCACGTAGTGCAGAAAATATAGCGGCAGTAGCTGCCAGTGTACGTGATAATTCTAACGAATTGATTTAGCGCTCGAAAATTGGAGCGTAAGAACAGACCATGTTAGGCGCAGTTAAGGCCAACATTTGAAAGCCATAATCTTTAAAAATAAATGTAAGATGTAGTTTTTCCGTATGAAAATAAATATTACTTAATAAAGTTATTATATTTTTTTTTTTACAAGTACCTAGTAATAAATCACCCCTTGCATATATCTTTAATTATTAAAAGGAAATTGGATTAGTGGATAAAAAATATACAAAAAAATATATTGTTGAATTTTTATAGCATATTTAATAGTAAATGGTAATCATGCTACCACCTTGAAACAAACTAAGCATTGGTATTTTTATTAACAAAATTGTTAAAATATAGATAATCAATGTTTAAGTGTTTTAATATAGCTTATGCCGACTTCTGCCGACAACGAAAAAAACACCGTATGTGAACAGGCTTATAATATACACATACTGTGTTTTTTCGTTGTAGGGCAGTTTTCTAATGTGCACACCCAGACCTATGTTCACTGCATACATGGTTACTGATATTTTTTAATTTATATTGTAGGAATTGTAACTGATTATTGTAATACATTATTATTCTTACCTTGGCGTTATATCTTCATTTTTACAAAGTTTCCTTAAAAGTTGTTGAGCTATAACTTTATCGTTATTCAACCAAGCTAATTGAGCTTCTCGAAATAGTAATTCATTTTTTATTTCACTTCCTAATTCTGGAATTTTCTGAATGTTAACAATAGCATTTTCAGCAACTTTAATATGAAACTCTTCTTTGGCATAATCTAAAAGAAATTAATAAACACATAACTAGTTTTCTTGACATAAAAATTTATTTTTTATTAGTCGCCTAAAGCCCCATAAAAATGCATATAATTTCTAAACACCAAAAAAGTTTACAAACAAGAAAATGTTGACAAAGAGGCAGTACTGTTTTAACTAATAAAAAGAGTAAAAATAGCAAGCTAGTTCTTTTACAAATCTACTTCTGTACCGGATGCCGAAATTATCAGTAAGCCTGTTGTTTTTTATAAAAGTGTTGTAGAATTTTGAAATTATAGTGAAATGTAATGTATCGATAGTATGCAGATTTCTGATATTTCAGCTTTTACGTGACAATTCCGGTTTAACTGGAAATGGTACCAATTTTGATCAGGGGCGGTCATAGGGGCCATGCCCCCCTTGAAAGCGACATCTTTTCTATTTTATTGTGTTTCATACATGTCTAATGGCAAATATGTTATGAATTCTACTGAGAACTGTAAGCAAATAAATGGGCCACACGCTATATCTATATTAAAAACTATTAGGTTTAGAGATAGGATATTATAGTTGTGTATTATCAAAAGTAACTTCTGGTAAAACCGGAAATTTTATTTTATGACAATAGGGTATAGGTTTAATTAAATAGCAGCTTATAAAAGCTGAGACATCAGAAATATGCATTCTATCCAGAAATGTAGGTCACAAAATTTTTTTGAAAAAATACAGACTTGTTTGTAATTTCGAAGGCACCGCTATGCAAGTCGTGCCACTTTTGAACTTCCCTCTCCTATTTTTGACAATGCGTGGAAAGGATACTAGCCTAATGAAATTTAAAGCGAGACTGACGCGTCAACTTATCAGAAAAGGTTTCAATGAACGTGTTCTTTGTTTAATCTCTACCTGCTTGTGCTCAATACACTAGAACTCAATTGAAAGTATTAAGCTTGCACTACGTGTATATTATATTAAATAAAAATATTACTTTTTATTATTCTTCTATAAAAAATTACAAAAATATTACATCTAAGCTTAAAGGTTCCAATCGAATTATTTTTAAATTATAGTTCATTAGTAACTTTGTGTTTTTTTTAACTTGCTATTAAAGAAAACGTTTATACAAACCAAGTTTACCGTTTTCACCCTTTTTACCCTTTTTAAAATATTAATAAAATAAAGTAAAGAAGCAGCAGGTAGAGTGATGCGTGCTTTGGAGGACGAGCAACATGGATTTGATTGGGGGAAGTCGACACAGACAAATCTCCTGGTTTTCGTTCAGTATATACTGGACTCCCTGGAGAGCCGATGTCAGGTCGACGCAGTCTACACTGACTTTTCAAAGGCGTTTGACAGGGTTGACCACGTTTTGCTCTGTGGAAACCTGAGGGCTTTTGGAATTAATGGTACCTTGCTTGAGTGGCTCCAGAGTTATTTACATGGTAGAACACAGATTGTCACCGTGAAGGGATCACATTCGGGGAGTATTCTGGCGACTTCTGGCGTACCTCACGGAAGTCATCTGGGACCGTTCCTTTTTAATATTTTTATTAATGATATTCAATCTGTTATAAAACACTGTAACTTTTTATTATTCGCTGATGATATGAAAATTTTCACAACTATAAAATCACCTTCAGATCAACAAAAGGTACAAACAGATCTAGATGCAATATCCAATTGGTGCTCCAGAAATAATCTAGACCTTAATATAAGTAAATGCAAGTCATTGTCGTTTTATAGAACTTTTAACCCAATACAAACACAATATTCCATCGGAGACGCTCAGCTCGAGAGTGTCGCATCCATGAACGATCTCGGTGTCATATTGGATAGAAGCATGACTTTCCAGCTGCACTTTGACCATATCATAAACAGGGCACTAAAAATGCTGGGATTTGTTTGCAGGGTCACTCGTGAGTTTAAGGGGCTCTTAGCAGTCAAGTGTTTGTATACATCCTTAGTCAGATCAATACTCGAATATGCATCAGTTGTATGGTCTCCTACATACGAAAACCATGTGTATGCCTTGGAAAAGGTGCAAAACAAATTTTTGAGATATGCAGCATATAAGCTTAACATTCCAGTTCGGGAACACACTCAAATTGAAGTAAGGACAATGGTGGGTATGGACACTCTTAAAACTAGACGATATTTTAATGATCAAACCTTCCTATTCAAAATATTAAATTTTAATGTCAATTGTCCGGAACTGCTTGATAAATTTGGCCTCTTTGTTCCACCTCGTAATACTCGACACCGTCTTATGTTTGCTCCAAATTTTAGAAGGTGCAATTATGGAAGACATTCTCCGGTCGAGAGAATCATTAGAGGTGCAAACGAGCTTGATGTCGATTTTTTAAATTCTTCATTGCTGCGGTTCAAACATCAAATGAGATTACTTAATCTGTGATGTGTGTATGACGCTTTTATCACTGACGCGGCTTTTTATGTATAACTTTGAAATTGTTATATCGTTTGATGTTGGTTATTTTCTAAATGTTAGCATGTTTTTCTATTTTTCATGTAAGATGTATTATGTATTTAGTTTATTTAGTATATAAGTTAGTCATAGAAACTGTAATTGGGGTTGCCCGTAAATAAATAAATAAATAAATTTTCTTACCAGCAAAGTTCAAAACCATATCAAAGAAAGACTGTTTTAGCTGTGGCTCCTTTTTAATATATTCTCCCAATATGGTTATTCGTTGCGCCGCTATAGGCTCTACAAAATGAAAATCATTCTTTCGTATAATCGCATCTTGCAACTTCCATTTGTTCAGAACTGCTTCGAAATTTTTAGTTTTCAAAGCTTCCTCAAAATCATCTATTTCCACTAAGGACTGCAGTTGGGTAAGTATTGGGTATAAGTTTTTACTGCTTTCCAAGCTGGTATGTTTTAAGTTGCTAATGACACACGTGCTAAGTTGTTTCTTCGATTCGTTTAAAGTATACTCATCGTTATCACATAGAGCTTTTAACGAATAGAAGTGGTATTTGTCGTAGATTATAGGGTTAACCTAAAACATTATAAAGGTTAAATTTATACAGGTTGTTCCTTAAACACATGCTAATATTTAAGGGGGTGATTCTTGGACTCATTTGAAGAAAAAACTTCATATGGACATATGCCCTAAACGTCTTAACTTTTGAGATAGAGGGCGTTAAAATTTTCAAAAACCAAAAAATTTTAAAAACACTTATTTTAGTAAAAACTGTTATACTGGATATAAACCTTGTTTAAATAGGCATTTATTATTTTTGTTACATAATTGCTAATACAAAATTATAAAACCTAATTAAAAAAAAGATCCCAAAATGCTTCTTTTATGGTCTAAAAATATGCAATTAATTGAATTAATTTTTTTTATTTCTTAAACCTGTAATATATATATATATATATATATATATATATATATATATATATATATATATATATATATATATATATATATTTTGAAATTTTAACACTCTGTATTTCAAAAGTTTAGGACATATGTCCATAGGATTTTTTCTTCAAATAAGTCCAAGAATCAGCACCTTAAATATTAGCATTTATTTGAGGAACACCCTGTATACTTTAAGTTAACCTTAGAAAAATTAAAGTAGTTCTTGTTCGAATTACAGTATATCGCTGGTGACGTGGCCATACTTCCCGAGTGATTTCGACCATTTTGCAGTAGAAAACAAAAATTGTTTAATCTGCTACTGGTTCAATAATGGTGTTAATGTTTTATATCAGTGTTTAAAGTATGTGATCTATAACATCTATAGAAAAAGACATTTTTAGTATTAGGTGCATTTTAATGCTTTAATTTTAAATCTGTAAAATGTAAAATTTTGGGTAAAATGCAAAGGGGAGGTATTGCCAGGTCAACCGCGATAACTTTTTGGTTCTTTATCACAGTTGCTTCTGTTTTTAACAAATTTGGAATTTGGGAAAAAATTTATGCCAAAAAGTAGTTTAAGTGACACCCTTTCCCCAAATTCTACCCGATCTCGATATCTTGTCTCATTCCTAAGTTAAAGGAGGGGGGACTTTTAATATCCTCACTGTATAATGATTTCTAAACTACACTTTACCTCAGTCGATTTAAAATTATCTTTTTTGTGCGTATTCCATTGGCCCAATCGCCAAAGGCATTCATACTGGGGCTCTTTTAACAAATCCGTACATAGCAAAGGAAGTTGGTAAAGCTGATTCATTTTAAAACTTTCAATTAAGTTTTCACGATTTAAATTTGAACTTCCTATAGGCTGCATACTGTAGTGATGCATGACCTGATCCCATCGTCCGATATTCTTATAATGTTCTACTCGATATTCTGGACGAAGTAAAAGGATATTCCACAACCTGAAAGCGCATCTTGATCCCCTATTGCTTTGTATGCCTAAAAGTAAGATTTTTTTATTTTATTATCATTTATACAAGGCATCCAGGAACTTTAACGAAAAAATTAAAGGAGGTGATTCTCCAATAATAAAAAAAGAAGGTAACAGTTTAATAAACGGTTTTCTGCTATTTTAAGAGTTTTTTTAAAAACTTATTGATAATTACATATTTTATGCACTCTTCTAAATAAAACCATAGAGTAAGGAAATTATAAGAGTTATCATGGAATAGCCGATTTAAGGACAGCTAATGCGAAAACTCCCAATATAATTTTATTCGTTTCTCGTTGAAATACCGCCAGTTAGTCATTTCAGTAAACTTACGTGTCTCCCCACCGCTGATGTTACACGAGGCGAGGCTTCGACCGACGCATTGTCGACGCCTGTCGCCAAGCCTGCCGCAAAAGCGGTACGAAAATTTTAGCATGCCATGATTTCTCTTATCTGTAGGTATGTTACTTTATGATAAAACATAAGTGGCGCACATCCAAAGTACTCCGTTATAAAAAAATAATCAGTAAACAAACTTGAGGGACCGGGGAGTGAAAAGGGGTGCTGGGCGGGGTAAAATTGGTAAAACGATTAATAAAACTGCACATCACATGTAAAATTAAGTAAAAATTACATTTTTCCACATATTTTTGAGAATAAAGTTAAAAAAATTTGATAAATATAAAATTGTTAATTCATAACCTAAAAGTAAGAAAATAAACGACTAAAAACATCAGTTATACCATGCTAAATATGGAAAGCATTTGGCAACATCGGAAGGGTCTGATTCTATTTATGAGTGAATAAAAGAAAGAATTCACAGAAACTGGATTCATAAAGTATCTCTGGTGTAATTAAAGGATTAAAAAAAACATTGACTAACCATAATTAACCTGACCAACCTTTATTATCCCTCTTTTATTATTAAACATTTATACAACGTTGCCAATTGTCCATAATAAAAGTGGACAAACGCCAAAAAAAAAATATTATAAAAAAATATATAAAACAAAATTCATAGCTTCGCCTTCATATTATTATTAAGGACAATAGATAAAAGCAGCAGAAAACCGTATACTAAATAATTACCAAAAGAAAAACTTCAAACATTTATTTTTATAAATAATATTACTAATATTACGTACGTTCTGCAATATCTTTTGTAATGTAATTCCAATTTCTTCAGATACATTTTCATAAATAAAATCAAGAAGAGTATATCCATTTTCAAATGGTGTCCGATTCCTCGGATTGTCCTGTTCAATTAACGCTATTTTTCTTGACACCACAATTCAGCGTAAAGCAATGCGGAAAAGTGTGCAGAACAGAACTCTGCAGCTTTCGAAATTGGAAGGTGATTTAGTTTTAGACCTAGTGGCCTAAAAATAATTATTTTAACAAATTAAATATTACATTAATGTCACATATTATCATGATATGATTAACTAATATTATGTTCAGTAAGATATCCTTAAATCAGAGAAAATATAAAGAGAAATTAAACTTACTTATTTAAAAAACTAAACTGCTGCCTTACAAAATTAACAACATCTAACATTAATTTAACGGATTTCTTGTTAACTGGTATAAGGTTTTTGTCGGTGGTAGATGATACTGTTAGGTTCCAATGACTCGAGAAAAACTCGTTTAGTTGAGTAGATAAGGTATCCATAACTAGTCTGATATTTAAAGACAGCAATAGGTATATTAATAACGGTAATATATGTTCGCAAAATTTCGCCTAAAACATAAAAATAAGATAACAGTTTAAAATGGTGAAATTTCGACTTACTATTAGTGATGAAAGTTTAAAGTTAGTCCAACTAATTAAAAGAAATAAAACTTTAACCTACCTTAACATTACAAATAGGAACAAGTTGTTTTAAATAACAACCATCATCAAAAGAATTTAACAATGCTATGGCGAGTGAAGTTATCCATTGGTTATTGTCAACAGATTCTAATGGACACCAAAGCTCACTGTCGTTTATTAATGTAGAAAACATATCCAGGTCCACTTTTACTTGTGAGGATAACTTATAAGAGTTATTTATGTAAGGAAGTATAAAATGCTTATTAATCGAGCCATATCCAAAATCGAGACCATGATCTAAAAATAAAGTTCTGCTTTAGTTGTGCACAAATGCAGGAATTTTTAAGGTTACATTGATAAAGTGCTAAATATTAATCTGCATATACGTTAAAAGCCATTGCAAAAAAAAGTTAAATAATTTCAAGAAATGTATATTTTTCAAATTTTCTACCAGTAACTGTATATTTGGAGATTTGCGGATAACTTGTACGTAGTAGAATTTTATATACAGCTCATTTTAAATCCATTTAAAATGAGCCACCCCGTATAATTCCGCCATTTGTACAGTTATGATAAAATCCTGAAACACGTCAATTTTTATTTTAATGGGGAGACATTTTTGCAAGCAAATGCTTATACTCATAAAATTTGAAGTAAATGTTTTTTTTTATCTTTAGACAAACCACGAAGATTAACGTACCGTGGGTGTCTTAAGCGAGGTAAGAGGGAGTTTGCTGACACAGGACTTAAATACTTGAAGATTTGGGGGAAGGAAAGACCTCCGCGGGCAGCAGGTTCCACATTCTAGAAACTCTAGGGATAAAAGAACGAACAAAGTGGGAAGTTCGGGGCTTGTCCAGTTGGACGTATAGGAATGCATAGGCGCAGAACCACGAGTTTCTCTGTTGGGAACCGTGAGTGGAGGAACTATATTGTACAATTCTTCAGAGCAAAGCCATAGAAGAACCTATAAAAAAGCGATAAATCCCCTAGAGCCCGACAATGGGCAAGAGAAGGAAGCTTCTCTGTAAGTGAAGGATCATTAATGAGACGAATAGCTCTTCTTTGAATAGAATCAAGAATGTTTAGGGTTGTGGAGGACGTCATGCCCCAGATATGAGAACAATATTTCAAGAAGGTCGGATGTGGGACACATATAAAGTGTATAAATTAGAAAGGGAAAAATACTTTTTGGCTCGAAAAAGAAATCCAAGCTTTTTTGAAGCTGCCGTGGCTATAGATACAATGTGTTTATGCCAGTTAAGGTTACTTTCAAATGTGACGACCACAAGATTGAAGGCGTCTTTGCTCTGTAAAACTTGGCCGTTCATAAGTAGAGGATGAGTATTTGATGACTCTTTTCGCGACAAGAAACATGATTATGTTTTGGATGCATTAAAATGGACGAGATTTTTGGCGCCCCAATCCAATATTAAATTAAGATCCTGCAAAAGAGATATCTGCATCTCTCTGCGTTTGTTTGGAGTGAAGGGTACTATCGTCGGCGAAACTATGAATGGGATTAGTTGTGGACGAGAGAAGGTCGTTGATGTGAAGAAGAAACGATTTTGGTGCCAGAACTGAGCCCTGAGGGACTCCAGCATTAACTTGGTGAAAGCTTGAAGAATGGCCGTCGACAATAACTGATGTACGTCGATCAGGTAGATATTAGATAGATGCTTATAAGTTTAAGCATATGCTTATGATATAGAAAAATATAGCAAAAGCATTTGCTTATACTTAGAAGCAAAAGCATTTACTTCAAATTTTATGAGTATAAGCATTTGCTTCTTTTTATTCATATGGCCCAAGGTATCACTTTAGACCGGGCCAAAAAAATTTTTTTCTATTAATTGATCTGTATATTGACAGCGAAATTTTCCTTTCTTCACTTGTATTGCAACATATTATTTAACATTTGACCGGTTGTTCTTAAAGTGTTCAAACTTACCAACAACTTTCTTTCCTTCTTTGTATTTTAAAATTTCATACAATGCTTCACTCGCTGTCTTTACAACATTTATATCAGGGTCCACAATATACTGCGACAAAAGAGAAACAACATGTCCCGTCAGAAGGTCAAATGAGCTGCATTTAATATTTAAAACCTTTTTCTCGGGTTCCAAAACTAACGTTGTCAAATTTCCTGGCCCCAGTTCGCCCAGACACTTAATAGCTTCGTGGCTAACCGACTCGTTGGCATGACAGCTCATTTTTACAAGCACAGTAGTTAGTTTGTGCAAAGTACTTTTTCACAGTCCTCCGAAAACCCTCGTAGTTGATTTAAGTTCTCGTACATACTTTTAAGTTGCTCTTTTTCTTTAGCCAGAACGGTTTTAAGATGAACTAAGCTTTCTTGTCTTGTCGTCATATCACTATACTCCAGGAAACTCTTAATTTCACCTTCAAGAGACACTAGCTTAGAATATTTTATATTATTATGTACTCTCTTTATGTTCTCAAAGGCTGGTTGTTCAGGAAATGTGTCAAGTTTTTCGATTGTAGCTACCAATGGTGCAAAGTTTTTGACAATAAGGAACTCCAAGATCTCAATACATATTGGTAATATCCATTCATTCTCCAGTCCAATATTTTTAATTGAATTAACAATAAAAATGAGAAACTCTTCAAGTTTCTTAGCATTATCAGAAAGTAATATTTTCAAATATGAATTCAAGTATTTTAAAACAGCTCTGCATAACTTTTTATTCCCAAAACTTTTTGTGCTATATGAATTAGGTGGTATATAGTATCTCGCACAAAAACAACAGCTCAGAATTTCCTCCCATGCTTTTAACTATGCAATTAACAAATACTGTATACTGGTGAAAGCATTTAAGCTGGTCTTCTGCTATTGCACTTAAGGTTCTGATTTGAAGTTCAAGAATAATTTTCTGAATTTTATTTAATCTTTTGGGATTTAAAAAATCAACCAAGGCTTTGCTATCGCATAGAAAATTCTAAAAAAAGACACACATATTTAAACAATTTTACTTACAAATTGTACCAATACGACACATTTTTACTGCACATTGGACAAACAATCATCAATTTTAGGCGTTCAACCAATTATAACCGGCGCTTATAATTGGTGACAACTTTGACGTATAATACATGGATTAAATGTCAACGAAACGATTGGTAAATACCGTTTTATAATTGGTTTATCGCCTAAAATTGATGAATGTGTCTGTTTTTGTTGGAATTGTGACGTTAATCTTCCTTGTATACATATCCCTAAAACGTTGTTAAACAGTGTGTTCAAGCATAGATGTTACAAGAGAACAACTGGACTAAAATTTTGTGTTTTTTTACGTATTTTTGGGAAAACTGGTCGCATAGTCCAAAACTGATAAATACAAAATTTTACTCCTATTGGTAATATAATTTATTTAAAAGTAAATGTTATAGAGAATGGAATTTTATGTCAAAATTGAAAGTTAAAGAATTAAAGTAAATATCATATTTTATATATTATGCATTTACAGTTTTTAAAATACTTGGCTTAAAGCAGCAAATTTTAATAAAAATATTTAAAATTATTAAATTTTCTTTTAAATTTTCTCCCTCTTGCCCATTATTTAAGTTGTAATGCGTAATGTAAAAAATAAGGTACTACATTTTTTTTACTCTCATGCTTTAAGATAAAATTTTGACATAAAATTTAATTCCCTACAACATTTACTTATATAGCCTCTGAACATTCTTCATATTTTCAGCTATAACTCGCCCTGTATAATACCAGTTGAAGTAAAATTTGTATTTATTAGCTTTCGATTAAGCGACAAGTTTTCCCAAAATTTCGTTTTAAAATTTAAACATTTTTGGTCCCTTTGTCTTCTTGTAACATCTATCCTGGGACACACTGTATACACTGCCGTCCAACGGAAAAACGTCGTATGTGAATAGGCCTATAATATACACATACGGTGTTTTTTGTTGGACGGCAGTACAGGGTCACTTAAAGGACTAAATAGGGCTCTGTGGACTCCTAAAGATGCTGTACATTTGGAACATTTTATTTTTTTAACTATAGTTTTTGACTACTATTTTAGATGCATACGTAAAAACGAACAAAAAATATTAAAACATTACCGGCCTTTTTTTAATGTTTTAACAAACTCCAATTACAATGACAGGCACTTACCTCTATATATTTAAGACAAATGATAAACTGGTCAAATGATATTTCTTTGGTTGACAATATTACAGATTCGTTTAAACTTTCCTGGATTGCTTTTTCATCTGATACAGCACTTAAAAGACTTAGTATTACTTGATCAATATTTTCTATTAATATCTCCTTTAATCTGTCACCCAAAACATGTACTAAATATGATACTTCAACATTTCTTTCCAGGAAACGGTTCCCGATATTATTGATGTCACTAAAAGAGCTCTACCAAAGATTTTTGTGCAACAACGCTAAAATAAAAGAATATACCTAAATAAATTATAAACATATAAACTTATTAAGTTCATTCTAACAACTAGAAAATATAATAATATTTTGCCACATAAATCCCGTGTTAGTCAAATATTGTGAATTGAGCAACAATTACCAAAATTATTATTTATAAAATACTAAAACCAGATTAAAGTTCTGACCCTCTGAAATTTTCCGTACCTTTTGGAGAACCCCTGTATACATTTTAAAACTGTATCGACTTTATTAAGATTGTGATTGAGAGGTACATTATATTGATACGGGGCAAAAGTTTAAAGAAAAGAGGAAATATTAGTAAGCAGCAGAGTTCAAGAGCCTTACCATTTCTAGTATCTACTGGAAGAAAAAAAAATAAAATGTAAGAAATACAAAATATACAGTGATTATCTAAATTCAGGCCCCCTTCCCAACTTTTAAATGGTTTGGTTATTTTTCATGACAATTTAAGGGCTTTAGTAAGACAACATAAACCTAATTTTAGATAAGAAATGACAGATATAAGTGTTTAACTGAGAGGTAGGCGCCATATTGAAAAAAAAAAAAAAAAGAAAAGAAGGGTCTTGTGGCACATAAAGCTCCTGACGAGTACTTTCTAACCCCAGAATATAAATTCAATACCACCACAAAATGTTGGTATTTTAAAAATTACCTACATATCTCATTTGAATGGTCATATTTCCGAAACTAATAAAGTTATATACACTTAATGTGGTATTTTCTTAAAACTCCTTTAAAGATTAATGGTGATACTGCTGATAATATACAGGGTAGGACAAAAAGTAAAGTTGTTGTTACTGACTGAATATGGCCATCCAAATCGGGTATTCAGGTAATTTTCAAAGTACCGTCATTTTGTGGTAGTTAAACGAATTGACTTTAAATTTTGAGGTTATAAAGTACCGATCAGAGGCTTTAAAATGTTGTGCTAGAAGACCCCCTTTTATTATTTTTTTTAATGGCACCTTACTCTTAGTTTGACATTTATACCTGTCATTTTTGTCTAGTAAGACAACATAAACCAAATTATGTTGTCTTACTAAAATCCTCAAATTTTCATTAAAAATATCTAACCATTCAAAAGTTGGAAGGGGACAAGCACGGACAAGCACTGTATGTATTTTCTAGTAAAACTTACCTCCAAAACGTCCCTTTCGGTCATTTTAAGTTGCTTTGCTGCACTAAACAAGTCATTTCTGTCTTTCTTTAATAGCAATGGCAAACATATGTCAAAATATTTTAAATACAAATCTATTTTATTACTACAGTTAAAAAATTTACATTGAAACTCGTCCATACTCAAATTTGAATTTATCCACTTGCTAAGAATATTTTCCAAATACTTGTCCATGAAATCTTGAGATTTAAATTTGGTTTGTAAGGTAATAAAAACTTTTTCATTAGCTCTAAAAAATGTTATAATATGCAAAAACTATAAACTTTTCAAAAGGTAAAAAACAGCAACAGAGACAATATTTAACTTGTAATTAAAAACTACTGTGGATAAGACAAATTTCTATTTCATAAAAGATTCATGTTTTAAACACCTAATTAAAATATAATCAAAAGCCGAGTATTTACTTGAAGTATGTTTTCTCTAAGCGAACGTATACGATCAAATGGGCAACAAACGTATGTGTGCGGTTGATGTACACGTAAATAATTTTAAATATGTGTTGTCCATTCGGCCGTATACGTTCGCTAAGTGAAGATACACCTTTAGCAAACGTATACGGCCTGAAGGCAATAAAAGGAATACGCCGAATATATGGGTACGTAGTGTTCGGCATGCGTTCTGAAATCCACATTTAGTCCAGTTAAACACGAGACGTGCGAACGCCATACACCCTAGTCCTGACAGAAAAAATGCATTGAAAGTAAACCTATCGCGTACGCGCCTCGCCTGCATGTGAAAGGTTACATTACTGTCAATGCATCAGGCGTAGGGCGTAGAGCGTTCGTACGTCTCATGTGTACCTGGAAACTTATACGACCGCACGGCAACAAATGCATACGTCGAAAATGTACTTACATTTTGCTCAGTATGCAATCTGACATCCACATTTGGCGAACGTATACGTGAAGTTACATATTAAAATACAGTGCTCAGCGAATTTTCGTGCCGACAAGCGAACGAAACTTTTGGCAATTCAAAACGGCCAATCGATGTATTTTAGCTCTGAGAATCAGAAAATCGTAATACAAAAACAATTGCATGACAAACACAATTCTTACTCCATAAATGTTGCTTTTTTAAAATTGGACATCCTATTTTATTATTCCATTTTTGGATTTTATTGTCAATTCTAAGTGTTTTTTAATATGGGTACAACAAGTCTATCATCAACTGTTTCGCTTAAACAATAACATTTTTTGCTTATATTATTTAATTAAATATGTATATCAATATAAAATACAGGTAATGCAGGTGAACACCGGGTACTTCAAAGACATTGGAAATTTTCAGCTTTTATTTAATATTTTATATTAGTAGTTCATCCAACGAATAATTAATTATAAAAATATAAAAACCACCAGATTATGCCCGATATACCGATGTCAGGAAGCAAACAAAATATTTGATAGACACGTGCTATTTGCTTTACAAATACTGAACAAATGATTCCTTAAAACGTAAAGTAATTCTGGTCCTATGTAAATTATCTTAGAAATAATAAAGGAATTCCGAAATCCATGCAATACAAGGAAAAATCTATCACTGCTCCACAAGACATAGTTGACTCCTTTGCGGATCATTTTCAAAATTGTTACAGGAAGCATGATCCAAATATGAACATTTCGGTTTAAGAATCTTGATCATGATTATTATACTGATTTAGCCAATGCGTTTGACAGTGTTAATCATAGATTTTTAATTAAAAAACTGAAAACTCTAGGTGTATGTGGTAACTACTTGAGGTGGATTGTATCCTATCTGACAGGCCGCAAACAGTGATGACTTTGAAGTATCAGGTGATCGCCTGCGTTACCTTTATTTTATATTAATATATTTTATTGAATAATATGAGCCGAAAATGTGACTGTTTAAGCGTCAATAACGCAAAAACAGTTGTTGAATGACTTAGCCTCATTAAAAAACACATAGAATTGACCATAATATCCACATAACATCCAAAAAAGGATAATAAATAGGTTGTTCTATTTGAAAAAATTTAACATTTAAGTCTTGTGTTTCTTATAAAGTTTTTTTTTTAAATCTTTATGACATCTCACGAAGGCTTATGCCTAAATACCAGTGTACCGTGAGTGCCGGGTTACTGGATGTTTAACCCAATATTGCCGTGTTCCGTCAACGTTATCCAAGCACTGAAACATGCAGTTGCATTTCAAAGCAGACAGCGCGGTAGTGCCACCACTTATTTTTAAATAACTACTACCTAGAAATGGCAGAATACTACACAGTGGTTTGCCATTGCCAACTGTGAGGTGACGAGCTATTAAAAATCCGATGTCCGACTCCGAGATTCGAACCCGGATCGCTGCGGTAAGAGGCTGACACGCTAGCCTCTGCGACACTGCTCGTTGCTTTTGTATTACAATTTTTAAATTATCCGAGCTAAAACAGGTCGATTGGGTATCTCTTAACAGTATTCTACGAGGTTTGGCAAAAAGCGTGATTTTTATTTAGAAGAAAATTAGTATGTAAAGTAAAGTTAGAAGTATTTTTGTGACGAACCTCGTAGATTACTGATTCGATTTGATATCTGATCGGTGGGTTTTAGGTTTTAACCAGAACTATATGTCATACATAATAAAAACTAAAATCCTGGTTCTGATATTACATTCGACGGCATCAAAGGTTGTTTGGGAAGGAAATGTTCTTACCTCCATTTAAAATGGTATATAATTTTTTGTTATGCTCTAGTTTAATAATAGCGAACAGAGATTCTTCAATCCAGTTGTTACAGTTTACTATAATTGACACAAAAGTGTACAAAGCAGATGCTGCCCGAAATACTACTTCATCAAGTCTTCTTTCTTCTGTTAATTCACCCTCCACTTCGAATACTTTAATATTCTAAAACACATTTAATAAAGTAAAGATAACCTTAATAGATATATTAATATTAAATTAGAGATTAGAAGAGGGCCGGGATGCATTTAAACATTCCACTATAGGATTCGGAACCCGTCTTACTCCTGATTGGTCAAGTTCATTATGGCGCCACATTTATCGAAATGCGCGGTGCCGAAAGCCGTAGTACAATGTGCGAGCGGTGCTGAAATTTAGAGTTGATTGTTGGAATACTGTGCATGATGCATTTTGTTTTTTATTCTTTTCATTCCTAATTTAGCTTTTCTATGTAAACAAATATAGTTATATTTAGAGCTTATATTCAGCTATTAATTAAAATTTATTATTAATTATTGTATTACCTACTTTAGAATGGAGGAGTTAATTAAAGTTGATAATTTTCTTTATCGGGCTAAGTTCAAAAAAGAAGAGGAGGTAACTCGGTGGTTAATATTTTCCAACATTCCGCTCTGTATTTCAGCACCGCCTGAACATTGTACTACCGTTTTCGGTAAGGCTTACTCGCCAGAATTTACAAAAGACCTTCTGAATTATAACCGGAAGGCAGTAAGAATAATAGTGGGTCAACTGACAGGTCATTGCAGACTGAATAAACACCTGGAAACTATGGGCCTGGCAGAAGAAAACCTATGTAGGTTCTGCCAGGAGGAGGAAGAAACCGCAGAACACGTATGGTGCTACTGCGAAGCCCTTTGTCATCTGCGGTTTGCAAGGCTGGGTGAAGAAAAACCTAAAGCAGCAAAATATACCAAGGGGCCAGTTTCAAGCTTGTGAAGTCTGATTAAACAGACCGGCTTGGATAGCGTGCTCTAACCTATGGACGGAGGACACACAATAAACCTGAGCAGGTTGCAGTGCTAGAGGATATGCAATCCACCTCCTAATCTAATCTAATCTAATCTAATCTACCGTTTTCGGTACCACACATATCAATAAATAGGACGCCATTATTATATTTTAAATTTGACCAATCAGGAGTAAGACGGGTGCCGAATCCTATAGATGAATGTTTAAATGCGGCCGAGATAACCCATGCACTGAAGCCGCTCGGCTTATTGTGCGCCCTGTCTTTTACGTCTGGGTATTGTCAGCCAGACGGGACCTACAGCTTAATGTGGGTTCCGAACCACGGTCCTATGAGCGACAACTTAAGACCTCGTCCCCACCCAGGGGGCACTACTGAACCTACCGAGTGGGGTCCGCATGTCTACGGTTGCGCAGGACACGGCAAAGTGTGTTCCGGCGCCCTGGTCCTTTGGTGGCTTTCAGCGTCGATACATTTTACACTTTGTCCGTCTGGTGTTGAGCTAACCACTAAATTTCCGACCAACTTATAAATAAGTATTTGGCCTCAGCAGGATTCGAACCCACCTCACGTCCGTTGTGCGCTCAACGACTTAACGACTTACACGCTAAGCCATCACTATTAATATTAATTGATAATACTCTAAATGGGCGTTTCTTTGTTATAATTAATTTTGATTATTATTACAGAGAAAATATTACAAACGATTTTATTAATAAGAATCTTAATAAATTTAAAAAGGATACTACTACTATTTACCTCTTATTTAAAAACGATTTTTTACTTTTTTTTTAATAAGCAACATTAATTGCTTTCATTTATGCTTAAAACGTGAACCTTGCCAATTATATTTTTTTATATGGTCCTTTTTCTACATAAAAATTAAATTAAATGTATCTTTAATTAATAGGAAAAACCAAATTTTATACAGTTAAAACACGTGTTCTACAAAAGTATTGTTAGTAGTAGTTATTGTTATAAAAATTACTTAAAATACTATATAATTTTTTTTTATCTTCTCGTTAAAAGTTTCTAAACAACAAATATCATTACTATCTAACTTTTTATTTGAAAAAATGCATACTTCATCTTATATGGTAAGTAAGGTAATAAACTCCTTATTTAAAAAAAAGAACCTCACCATTTCACAAACAGAGGAAAATACCTCTTCCAATCTATGAATATTTTCCAATCTATTGGTTCTTGAAGATATATTTATAAATTTTACTAAAACTTCAATAGCTCTGTATCGAACCCTTTGATAATCGCTTGTTAAAAACTCAGGTACATATTTTATTATTTCTTTGCCATCCCATCTAGAGAACTGGCAGTTAGGATCGATCTAAAAAAAATTACAATTAAGGTCAGTTTCCTAAAATAGCTTTTAATGCAGGAAAAATCTTACTGGTATTTAAAAAGTGGAAAATTTTACGCATTAGGTTCAAATGTACTATGTAATTCTATCGAAGGACGACCGCTTGATCCCATCTAGCGAGCGTCCAAGTCTACCATTAAAAACTTATCATTTTTCTGGGTGTCTATAGTAAAAACTATAGTCAGCATCGCTCTTAACGTGCGGGTCCTAAGGTCAGTATGCATAAGAATCAAATTAAAGAAAACAGTGGCTACCAAAATATTATTTACTTCTGCGTTTAACATTCGGACTTTGACACATTGGGCCGTGTATAGATATGAACGAATAATGTTATTGTGTTAAACCTCAACTCGACGATGATAAAGTGAACACTTTTTGCCTGCAATTATTTTTAAACTTTCTTAAAGAGATCCGGTGGTCTAGAGCTTAAGAACTTTGTTAAATTTTGTTAAGGCAAACCAAAATTATGAGCCAGTAAAACCTAACACCCTTCTCTACAGCCCTTTATAAAGACCTACAGGAACGCACACGCCTATAGCTGTTACCCCCCTAGAGGTATGTACTACGACTATTACTTTCTAAGATTTTTTGTTGAACATTTTGTGTAAAAAGTTTAATTAATAATTAATATTTTACACCGTCAGATATTATTATCTGAAAAATAAATTGGAAAATAGCGGAACTTTCAATTTTATGTAGACGCAATTTTTTTTTCTCCCAAGGAGCCGTCCTCATGTCTGGTGGTACTGCAGCCTAAAGGCTTTATGTGGAATACTCCCGTACCCACTCCAGTACCCTAGTTCCTTGACGAAAGTGGTATAGGTCTGCTGGGTGCGTACCGTATGTTTCTGGGGGCACTCTAAAATCCCCGAAGGTTGCCTGTCTTTTGTGATCCAGTACCTCACACACTGGCAGTGTATGGGTTACTGTTTTGGTCTCTGCAGTTCAGATCACCGTTGTATAACTCCATTTTGTGCAGATGTTCTTTTACTAGACCATGTCCAGTGTAGAAACCTGTGATCTGATTTCTACTCATTTAGAGTAGTTCTTTAGCTAAGATAGCGCATGGTCCGCTGATGTGTATTTTCCCATGCATATGTTGAGGAAGCCTGTCCCAGTGCAGTCTTTGCTAGTCCTTTACCCTGTATTGTACCGCACTTCAGAAAGTACTCTTTAGCATTACAAGAACTGGTATGAGGTGACTGACCCCCTCCTTGCCAGTTCATTTGCGTTTTCGTTGCCTCGGATTCCGCAATGCAACGGCACCCATATCAACCTCGTGTTGTTGCGTCCTGCCAATTCCTTGAGTTCTTCGACGCATTCTAGCACCAGCCAACACAATACCTTGGGACTGATTAATGCACCAAGGGCTGCTTGACTGTCCGTAAGAATGTTGATTGTAAATTTGTGTGGGGCCGTTGATTGTTATTTCTAACACATTGTACAATCGCAAAGATTTCTGTTTGAAATTTAGGGCGTGGTTTCCCAGTGGGAATGTCAAACGAATGTTTCCTGACGCCATCTTAGTATAAACCTAATAACATTACAAGTAAATACTAGGACCGGAAAAAACTAGACTGGTTAACCGGTTTTTAAAAAACCGGTTTCGGTTAAAACTCGGTTAACCGAATATTTAAAAACCGGTATTAAAAACCGGTTTTTAAACCGAAAACGGTCTTTAAAACCGAAAACCGAAAACGGTTCTCAAAAGCGAAAAAGGCTTTTCTAAACGTAAACGACTGGTTTATATATGACTATTTTCAACCAGCATATTTAAAAATGTTTAATAATGTTAAAAATACATTTTAATAAAAATAAATATTTTTTGTACTATATAAAAATGGGTTCTTAAAATTTATTTTGTTACATATTTTTAAAATTGAAATCGAATTTAAAAAACTTTTATATGAAAGTTGATATGAATATGACCTTAAAATTTTAGTCAAGGTCACAAATTAATAATACCATTAAATTGGCCCCTTTATTTCAAACAATTCTTACTAGAAACGTTTTCTTTTAAAATGCGCCGTTTTCTGGTTATTTGCCTGTCTAAGGTTAAATGAACCATGTATAATCTGTAAACCAATATCCCATTTTACAAAATGAACGGTTTTTCTTTTTAGATATAAACCGCAATCAACCAAAAACCTATTAATTGATATTCGAAGAACCGCTTTTCGATTTTGGTCCGATTATCCAAAAACCGGTATTCGAAAACCGATTATCCGAAAAACCGGTATTTGAAAACCGCTTTTTAAAACCGGTTAACCGATATTCGAAAACCGGTTTTTCAAAAATGGTTAACCGGTATTTGAAAACCGGTATTCGATACCGGTTTTGGCCAAAACCGCGGTTAACCGAAAACCGGTTAACCGAAAAACCGGTTTTGGTTGCCAGCCCTAGTAAATACATAAACTTACATAATCCCTTGCTAAAATTATTAAATAGACTTTGCTATTATTATTTGGTAAGGTGAATAAAAATTACCTGGCAAAGTACTTCTATGCAATTTAGAACAGCGATTGTCAGATCTGGTCCGTAAGACGTATGACGTAAATAAAACGGATGCAATAAACTAACCGCTTCCGATTTGTAGTCGTCATTTTGTAAATCCTCCAAATGAATATAAAAATCTAAAAAATATATACATAATTTCTTTATACAGTTGATATCAAAACTAGTTATTATTTAGTCATTTAATTTATATTAAAAATATAAAAGAACATCCATACTGTGGTAAAACCAGTGGCGTATGTTTACTACAAGAATAGAGAAGCTACTATTTTATTTAACAATTTAATGAGATAATCAAAGTAATAATAATTATTTTTTAAAGTTACTTTTTAGCATACGCAACGTCTGTTTAAAACACAAACCGTCGCCTTTCACCTGTTTTAACATACCTTTTAACACATTAACTATATCTATCGCGTTGAGATATGAACGATATCTTACAATACAAATATTCGTTAAGCATTGTAATATGTATCCTACTGCTTCTTCAGGCAAAAATCCGGGATTGGCACAGTTGAGGTTTTTTAAAACAGTCATTATCTACAAAAGTATTAAAAACAATTTTTAGTAAAAATACACTTATACCTATAACTAAGTTTTATTAAATGTGGCAAATAGGCATTTAATAGGACTTTTAATACCTTTTAGGGGTTCCTTTTGACAAGTCTACCACGAATTATCATACAAAAGTTATATGAAGGCCATACTCAGCCTGATAATGTCAAATGTCTCGAATGTCGGACTGGGCGAACGCGTCACTTCTTTTATCAGACAAGTTTACCACAATATTTTACATGCAATTTTTAAACAATGTGCCAATAATCGTAAGAGTTACTGTCACGAAATCCGCCTAGTCCGATACCCGAAACATGTGTTTGATTCGTATGGTTTCATGACTGTAACCCTTACCATTTTTGGCAAAATGTTTAAAAATTTTATGTAAAACATTGTGGTAAATTTATCCAACAAAAAGTGACGCGTTCGCCCAGTCCGACAGCCGAAACATTTGAGATTGACAGGCTGGGTTAAAGCGCCGCTTCCATATATGGCGGTATGAATATTCGTGGTAGACTGGTCAAAAGGGCCCCCTAAAAGGTTTTAAAAGTGTTCTTATCATGAAGGCCATTACTGGCCCAGGGATAATAAGCCCATTTTTTAATAATAAACCAATACCAAACAAAATAAATTTTTAAGAGTTAGGCACCTGTAAACCAATAAAATAAAATATTTTTTATTGTCCTAATAGGTTTTACATGGCATTGCTTATTATATTACATCCACTGCCTTCATAATAATATTGCTTTCCAGTTTATAAGTATTGGCTTATTTTTTTTTAATTTAACCCAGTTGAGTTCTGGCTAAACAAATTAAATTTTACTTCACTGGTATTATTATAACAAAAAGCAATACAATAATACATTTTTACAAATACATACCAGATCATAATCAGTCTCGTTTTGAAAATCATAGGTAGGTTTAACCATGACAAGCAGAATATTGCGCTGATATACGATTATATTATTCGAATTTGATAACATCGAATATTTGGTCAGAGCATCAGTAAGTTCTCTTTTATTTCATGTTCAAGTTCTGCCTTATTTTTCGAGACTAAAAATAAATTATTACTGTTTACAATTAAAAAAACCATAATGGTTAAAATATAAGTGTATTTGAAATTATTTTTTAAAATTTAAGGGAATATTTATGGTGAATAATTTAAGTAATATTCATGAAAATTAACTAACATTTTTAAAAATACCTTGAAAAATTAATATTTTTGTAAAATAACAAAGATAGGTGTTACAAACGGATAAATTGTCAAACAATTTTGTATCTCAAAACGCCATTTTGGGAAAAACTGGTCGATGATCCAAAATTAAAAAATAAAAAAATACCGTGAGATTGGTAATATACTGTAAATTATAACTAAAACAATGAAAGTACTAGTATCAAAAAAAAAAAAACTCTATAAGTGAGTAGTTGAGCAGTGGGGAGCGCGGCCATAACTTGGATGGGTGAGCGGGCACGCGGTGTTCTGCTCGGGGGTGAACGAACGGACCGAGCAGCAACCATCCAAGTTATGGAATGAATGGTGTGTGAATAAGAAGGAGTAGGGGTCAAGGTACAATAAGCCTTAAGGCTGCAGTGCACCACCTAGGGGTGACAGTCGGACCTCGGTGGGATGACTCCGAAAGGGTGAAAAAAACTATATAAGTAAATGTCAAGAATTGAATTTTACGTCAAAATTTAAAGTCAAAGCTTTTAAGTAAAACAAAAATCGTTTTTGCCATTTTTTTATATGTTACATATTATCAATTATTAAATACACGACACGAGGAAGCGAATTAAAACAAATTTTCAATATGTTTAAATTTTGTCTGAATGTGGAAGACAATGGAAGTCCGAAATTCTTCTTTTACTATCTTTAAATTTTATTTTAAATTTCGCTTTCTCTTGTTCACTACTCAAATATTAAAGCGTAATGTAAAAAAATAACAAAAACATTATTTTTTACCTTAAGGCTTAAACTTTAAATTTTCACATAAAATTCATTTTTTTTATATTATTTGCCTATACATTTTTGATTTATTTTTAGAAATAAAAGTTCTTTACTTTTGTGCCATAGTTTTAGTTATAAGTCGCCAATACCAATCGGCGTTTAGTTTTTGTTCCATCCATATCAAGCCACCAGCTTTTTTACAATGCTGATTTAAAATTAAAACAGTTTCAGGGAACACACTGTATTCCTCAACCAGTTGAGAGAATGTACCACTTAAAATCGAAATTTAAGTCATTGACAAACATTTAAGAACTGAATTTTCGTTTCAATTTTGTAACTTATTTCTTGGTGTGTAGTCGCCTGTTTGCTTTATTTGGTTTTATTTAAAGCATGTTATTCTTTTGTATTGTTTTGAAAAAAAAATAGCAACCAAAGTAACCATAGTTTAAAAAAAAGATTGTGTCAAATAACTCCATTTTTCTAAATGATAAAACTTTAATGCAACGGCTTCATATTTTCATATACATCCCATTAAAGAAAACATAATTATCTACTTAATACCAAATAAATCATTAACTTACCATCTTGAAAAAAGTTGAGAATTTCAAAAAGACACAATAATAAATTCATAGGGAACAGTCTTTTAACTACATCGGTAACATTATTGTTTATTGAAAAAATATTAATTAAAATTGATGATATGTGACGAAGTTCCTTGAGTCGCTTATCACTGTGATCTCTAAGTTTAGCAAGGAAGTCAAGTAACTGTTCACTGCTTAGCATTTGTTTTAGCAAAATATAAATATGGCATTGTTCTATACGATCTTCATTTATTACTTGGTAGTGAATCATGCAACTCAATACATTATACAGAAGCCCAACGATACAGAGAATTCGGTCAACTGGTTCTGCCTCAGAATTTTCAACAAATATTCTTATTTTTTGTGTAAAAATTTTAACCATTTCACTGTCGATGTTAAATGTTCTCTTTGTGACTTCTTTCGTTGGTGTTTCACTTTTAATGATGTATTGAACTTCAAAGTTACTTTTAGCATATATTTCAATAAGAGATTCGTAAGGCTTAAGTGGCTTTCTGTCGTTTACTGATGTGAAATTAGGGCATTGTTTGAGCATTAATATGACTAAGATCTCGGCGAAATCTCTTTTAAGGAAACACATATAATCCTTGACATTTTGGGAATTCAGTAAACTATTAAATATTTCTTCTTTTTTGTACGTCCCAGTTGACTGAAATTAATGTTTTCTAAAACTAGTTCTAAGGTAAGTAAGTGATGTTCCGATATTATAAGGACTCCTGATGTGTATGTTTGAATCACAGCCTCCAGGTTTATGATGTTTCGGGTTATTAGCTTTTGTAATAACCTTTGAGTATCTTTAACGTTCTGGTTTAAGCCAACTGCTCTAAAAATATAAAAATGGGTAAATAAACGATACTTAAAAGGATGCCGTAGCACGTTAAATTAGCTAAAACGCGATTCGCTGCCGTTTTTTAAATATTTGTTTTGAGAAAAAGTTGTACATAGACAAGTTTCTTAAAATGATCCAAAGATTATCAGAAAGTTAATTGATTTTTGGTAATGGTAATAATTAACACATTAAATTTCCCAAAATTACAAAACCGTAAAAATAACCAACTTTCCGATAATCTTTGGATCATTTTAAGAAACTTTTCAATATACAACTTTTTTCTCAAACAAATATTTAAAAAACGGCAGCAAATCGCGTTTTAGCTCATTTAACGTGCTACGGCATCCCCTTAAACAAATTATAAACAAATATCTTTACAAATTTTATAACACCGATTCAAGTAATTACTAATCTGGTTACCGTTCTTAAAAATATATACTGTTAGTATAGTTTACAAACAGTGGGCAACATTTTGGTTCAAATGAAATAAGGGGTTTAGATGCGTCTTCGGTAGATTATATGGGTAGATCTCTACAAATTAACAACAGTCTTAAAATATTTCTGTTATTCGCTTTTGTTTTTACTAAATTATTTTATTTATGAGACTTTATAGTTCTATGGAAATTATAAAAAGCTATAAACGGGTAAAATTTTAATTTAAATTTATCACTTCCTCACGCTGCCCCATACTTGATAAATTTCCGGAAAATTAATTTTATTTTTTGCCATTTTTTTATTAATGAATTGGTATTTTATTGTAGTTAATTTCAATGTAACACATCCCTAAAAGAATAGTTTGCGTTGGCGGATTTGGTAGATTACATTAAATTTTGCCACTCCCGCAAGTAAAGTGAGGGAGTGATACATAAGTGATTTATCCTTAATGCTTTTGTTTCCTGTGTGGCAAGAAACAAGGAAGAAGCTGAGTTAAAGAAAACAGGATATGACAAAAAAATGAGAAGAGATAAAGAGATATCCAAGAAAAGTCGAGGGAATCAGTCATTCACGTGTTGAGTTTGAGTAATCCATTTCCTCCCAGTTAAGTAGTTTCAGCGATTAACTAATTGCTTTATAAAAATATTTGAAGGATAATTCTTACAAGTTCTTTGTAATGTTAGGTATCTTATTTTTTTCTAATAAAATTTTAAAAAATGCTTTAGACCTTATTTTTTTAATACCAAATCAACCAATTTCACTTCCTCATTTTAAACTTAAAGAAAAACTAAATAAAAACTCCAAACTAATCTTGTCGTTACGTTTACGTCTCCTTCCTTATTTAAAACCTTGAGATCATTTTTAATATTAGTACAATTTTTGCATTTATGCCAAAATCCTTTTTAAAATCAGTTTATTTGTAGAAATTTCCCCTTTTGCATATACAGGGTGTCTACGTAAGTAGGCGTCATATAAAAACTTTTTATTTTTATTAGTACAAAAAATCTTTCTAAAAAATTCTGCATGGTCTAGAACCTAAAAGACAACCTGCAAGATTTGGCAAAAAAATGTGAATTTGTGTGAAAGAGTAAAGTACGTGTATTTTTGTTAATATAGAAAATTATTATAAACAAAAGGTGTTTAGAATTAAACATTATTTTCAAATATGCAAAGTTGTTTATTTACAAGAAACTATTTTTTGTACGACCGGGCGTCAAATACGATTTTACGCTACTATTTTAGGGCGTAAAATTTAACTTTAACGCTCTAGGGCAAAAAACTATCAAAAACGCCCGCATTTAAAAATGAGGGCATAAAATTGCATTTTTACGCCCTAGGGCAAAAAGTATTAAAAACGCCCGCATATATAAATTTATAAAAGAATAAAAAAATTAAATAATGCCCCATTTTTTTTGGTAAAACATCAATTTAATTAATTAAACATATGTTAAAAGTATACTGATTACAATTTAAAAGATTAAAAGTTGGCAAATTTTCTCCTGCCGGTTCTCTTTGGTGTATAATATTAGTAATCTATACACAACAAAAATAAAGAAAAAAACTACAAAGAGTGCTTGGGCATTCATTTCATTCGTACAAAAAATATTTATTACGCCCACAAATGAGTGTTGCCCTCGTGGAGCTCGGGCCACAACTTTCAGCCGCGGACGTAAAAGTGCTATTTTACGCCCTTGGTACAAAAATAACCATTTTCCCTTGCAAACTGACATGAAAACTGAGTTTTTCTAGGTTTTCCAGGTCGCTAAGAAACCTGTTAGATACCAATTACCGAAGTAATTTTGTGATAACTTTTCCAGATTTCATAGTAGAAAAAATATGCATGTAATTAATGGATAGTAATATTTTTTCTACTCATAAAGTCTCACCTATAAATCAAGCGTTAGTTTATATACTTGTTTTATAATTACCTATTTAGTTTTTAGCGTTACACCATTTTACACAAAATCTTACCTTAATGTTGAATCTCCAACCAACTTCCATAAATTTAAAATGTCTTTTTTATTACATATATCAAGAAAACCTTCTACTTCAAGCAGGATAGCCTCACATTCATAAATATAACTAGTGGTATTGCTATCTTTAATCTCAAGTTGTAACGTGTGTAAAATTTGTAACAAGTTAACAAATAGTTTTTCATTAATTAGTTTGGGATATTGGTTTAACAAAGCACCCATTAGCTTAACCCTAAAAATTAATAAGGTGAGCAATGATGTACCTAAACTTTAATATTTTTACCTAAAACTTATTGTTAAAGAAAAAATATAAATACTAATGGTCCGGGAGGTAGCAAAGTCGGGAAAACAAGAATTTTAGGTTGGCTGATTTTTTGATATGTTGTTCTCTCTCCTCCTTCCAGTACATCCTTGGCTGTCTGGCTGGTGGTAGCGATTGCTTTGGCGCCCAGCTGAGACCTTGACATTTAGAGGTGTCACCTTGACATTCAAAGTTGTCACTGATATGTCAAAAAATGCAACACATTGGTCATATATTATCGTCCCAAGTTTCATCAAAATATACCGAACGGTTCAGAAATTAGGAGGGGATGACTGCTATAACTAGCAATGATAAAAGTGTCTGGCAATAAAAATAATATATATTTGTTAAACTTATCTAAAGACAAGAATTTGAAAATTAGGTTTCCCAAAATGTTTTCAAAACCTTGGATTATCACTTGTACAGGTAGGATGCGAACCAGTAGCGTAGCTAGGCTTAGGTGGTGTAGGCGATCGCCTACGGCTTCGCGCCTGGGGGCCTCGCGGCAAGGTGAATGTATGGAATGTGATATAGGAAAAATATTGAAATTAAACATGCGGACGGTCTTGAAGGCGCCCGATATTGTAAATCAGAGGCCTCGCAAAACTGTACAACGTGTTAAAAAATATTCTATTTTGCTTCTCAAAATTTTTTCACTGGATCAAGGGGGCCTCGCGGATAACTTTGCCGCGGGTTTTGAAATATGGTTGTCGTAATAATGCATACACAAAACAAAAAATGTTTATAATCTTTATAATCTCCGGAGTAATGATTCACAAATTGTAAAAAAGGATTTTTAATTAAGTATTTATCTTACCAGACCCAACATTTGGTTTCTTGAATTTCAAGAATAAACGATTCCAAAGTTGCTTCAACTTTTCTTCGTTTTTGAGACTGGCTTGTTCCAACATCAAAACTATCTAACATGGAATAATTCATAGGAGATTCCGAATCCCTAAACAACTAAAAACATATGAAAATTCTAAACTATTTTGTATTACGTGCAAATTTAGTAGGTTACAGATTTTGCAAAGTATAGTTATTTCATGTCAGAGAGTATTCACCGGCCAAACAAAAAATTAGCCACAAGATTGGGCTTACAGAACCTGTGTTATAACTTACTCGCCCAAATAAAACCTCTGTAAGGCCATTTCATAAAATAATTTGGTTATAAATTGTAAGCTTATATTTCTTAAAGAATACATTAATTTTTATAAAGTATTTTCATCAGCATATACCGGTTGTCCACGAGATTACTAGCAAGCCTGTTATTTTCTGACACAAAAATCAATTCTACAGGCAATTCCAAGAAAATAGATTTCAAAAATGTTATGTAACCCGTCATTTTTATTGTTTTGCTAAAAAATGATGGTAAAGAAGCTAATGCGACTTTTTACACATATTTAATAAACCTTATATCTTATTACTGAAAAAACACAATTTTCGGTTTTACCAGAAGTGCCACAAAAATTGACTTTAGGTAGTAAAGAACTTCGATACTTCAAATGGCAACCGCTACCTTAAATCTTACATTTAAACCTTAACTCTTATTTTTATATATTTTTTGTAAATTATATCCTATCTCTAAACCTAGTAGTTTTAAAGTTAGTAGTAAAACTTTAAAAAATATATTTTCTTCGCTAGTTTCAAGGCAGCCCAGCGTTTTACTATTAATATCCTAAAAACTATTAGGTTTAAAAGATAGGATATAATTACTAACAAAAATGATTGAGAAATAAGTATTAAGTTTAAATTTAATGCTTAAGGTAGTGGTTTCAATTTGAATTATTGAAGTTTATTACTGCCGAAAGTCAATTTCTGTGGCACTTCCTGTAAAACCGGAAATTGTATTTTTACGGTAGGTTATGAGGTTCATTAAATACGTGTAAAAATCGTTTTAGCCCTGTTCTATTATCATTCGTTTTTTAATAAATTGATATTGATTCTCAAAAACCAATTAAGATAGATATACCATATGGTACATCTATTGCCTGTAAAATTGATTTTCAGAAAAATATATAGGATGTTCCATTTAAAATAGCAAAGTTGAGAGCACTTTTGGTTAAACAGAATGTGCTTCATAAAATCTGGAACATCAGAAATGTGCATCCTTTTTATCCATATATCCGACCCGAGATCCGACCAAAATTTCAAAATCATGTAATATTTCTCAAGAAAACGACAAGCTTGCTAGTAATTTCGTGGGCACCCGGTATTAAGTTAAAAGGATTGAAAAAAGTATTACTGGACTTAATAAATAAATCGTCTTACCTGTTTGCAAACTTCAACAAACAACAGAACAAAACTATCTAATATCACAGTAGATTTACCATGTGGCACAAAGAATAGTGTATTTTTAACACATTGTCTTATATATTGAGATATCTCTAGTGTTAAAAGGCTGTACATTTTTTTAATACATGTGTTCCAGTTGTGCCAGTTGGCCGCGTAAGCCTGAGATTCTCCCTGTGATGCTCCATTTGGATTGTGAATGGTCATTTGCAAAAGACAAAAATCAAGAAAGTTAACCTGTAAAAAAAATATATTTTTAATAAAATATTTATTATACAGACTGTTCACGGATGGGGTTAACAAGAGGACAAATTGACCAAAAATTTCATTTTTCAAAAAAAAGTAATTCCTTATAAAAAAATTTCTGGTAAGAAAATATGATCTACGAAGAGAAAATGTTGATTTTGTATACAGGGTTCGCAAAAACTTAAAAACCATGATTTTTCTTCAAGAGTAAAGCACCTTTATTTTGGCCGCTGAAAAATTGGAGAGGAATTTGGAGAAAGCAGGTTTTTGAAAAGCAAATTATGATAATTGTTTTGATAACCCCAAAATCAGTTTAATGAAAGTTTTTGATACCCTTGTAACACTAATAAGGTCATTCAAAATTCTAGTTTAAATGATATATTGCTTGAAATTCAAAATAAAGGTAGTGTACTTTAAAAAAAATATTTTTTCAAGTTTTTGCTAACCTTGTATACAAAATTAACATTTTCTCTTCGTGAATCATATTTTTTTACAAGCAAGAATTTTTATAAAAAATGACTTTTTTCGTAAAATTTCATTTGGTGTAAACCCCATCCGTGGACAGTCTGTATAATTTTACAAACAGGAAACTACAGTTAATAACATTATAAAAAAGGGGATTAAAATTACTATGTTCTGCCTAATACAAATTAAAAAAAAATTCTAAGGCTTATAATAGAGCAAATTGAAGACATTTTGATTTAGTAAATTGACAGATACAATTTAATTTTTTATTTGTGTTGAGTTCTTAAAAGAATAAACTAAACTATAAAAATCTAGAGTTCAGCACGTATGGCTTATGTTCTAAACAAAATAGAGTCCAAATTAAAGTGTAGTTAACATTTACAGTACATTTTTATGATAAAATGTCATATTAATACCAAAACATATAAATTTGAGCAGTGTTAAAACTGTCAAATTAAACCAATAGGATGGCTTTATTTCGACAGTTTTGAGACTCCGCGTACCCAGCGACAAAGCGGCTGAGTACTCCTGAATGCGCCCATTGTGTTTAATCTTTATTTCTTCCCTAAAAATAATACCTACCTTAAGTGCTGAATCGTGTCCACTGGCAAAGTATAAATCCAACAAACTTGAAAATACCTCTTCACCCAACTTAATACAGGAAATTCTGTTATCTTCAACGGTCTAAAAAGTGTATTATTTATTAGAACAGAAAGTGAGATTTTCTAGAAATCGCTTGACCCCTTTAACCCCAAAAAAGTATGTAAAAGCTACATAATGTTTCTAAAAGTCCCTTCCCATCTTCTAAAATCTGAACCGTTGTATACAGGTTGGTCCCTAAGTAATGGGCCAAAATTCAATTCTGTTTAGGTTAGTTAATGTTTAGGATATTGTAATTTTAGCAAAAAACAAGGTGGTTCTTACGTATTTACAGAAATTCAATACAATCTCCATGACGTCTTCCTGTTGAGGCCTGGAATAATTGCTGTTTACCGACTGACACAACTTGGAAATAAAAGAAAACTGTTCTCGAAGAAAGCTGGGTGGTAAAGCACACAAAGGTCCATGTTTTATTAGTAACATAAAGCAATTATAAACGGTAATATCGTTTGACTTTGACGTATTGTATTGTTCCAGCTCTGATTTTAATATTGTGAATAATACTAAAATTAAAAATATATTTACCATTAACATTCTTAAAACTAAAGTTAGTTTTGGTAAGATTTAGAATGCTAAAAATGCTTATGTTTTTTTCTATCTTTTATATAAAGAAAAACAATATACATAGGTTTTTTCGAATATCATAGGTTGCTAAAATAACTGTAAAAATTATTAAAAGTTTCAGTATTTAAATATTAAAGTCCGACCGAAACTTGGCTTTTCGGCAGAAACTCAGGTGGTCAAGTATAAAGTACCAAAAAACCAAAAAAATTAAAACAAGTAAAAAGATGACTAAAAACCGACGTTTCGGTAGCAAGTCTGCCACTGCATAAAAGAACAGGGATCATACATTAAAAACACAGAATTTCATAAATCAAAAATCTGCCAACACGCATTTGATAACAATCATAGAATAAACTGGGATGCTTCGAGCATTTTAGCAAAGGAAACTTTTTCTAAAAGACGCAAATTCAAAGAAAGTGCGTATATATTATTGAATAAAGATAATTGTGTAGCATCAATTTCAGTTAATTTAAATAACACTTGCTTGCCTTTGCATGATACTGAAGTATCTTCAGGAAGATTAAAAATTAACTAACTATTCACCTTTTTGTAAAATAAACAATCAATACACCAGCAACCAGTTATCTATGTCACTATGACACTATAACCAAACAAACATATTTGACATTTAATGTCAAAGAGATTTCAGAATATCCTAAAAAAGATAAAAATATTAAAATTTAAAACCTTAATAATAGTTAAATTTTATTTTTATTCAATTTATCTTGACAACGGTGGCAGACTTGCTACCGAAACGTCGATTTTTAGTTATCTTTTTACTTGTTTTTTTGTTTTTGGTTTTTGGTACTTTTAATTTAATTTTTGGCGTGTACCCAAATAATTATCATCCATTTAATAAAATATCTTTAAAACAGTTAATGCTTAATTTATAAAAATGAATCTTTAAATGTTCATGGGAATAAGAAACTTAACAATGATGTCATTTCTGTTGCCATATTTTCCTGTTTCGTAATACATCTATTTTTCTTTGTTTTTTTTAATTGAAATATCCTCTTATTTTCATTGAAATAAATTAGAGGGTTTTATATTGGTCAAGTTGTTTATTTTTAAATTTAGATTTCTCATAGTTCCTTTTATGTAACATAAACATAACATTTTAACCTAAAACTATGGTAGGTCCTAAATAACTTTATAACCAGTGAAGCTATGTTTACCAAAATATAAACCACTGATATAAAAAAATTATCGTTTCTTTTTTCCTAAAAACCATTATGGGCTTTTTCATTAAAAACCGCTATTTTTAAATCAGATAATAAATCATTTGCAAATATTTGTATTTGAATGGGGTATTCCATATAATTGTTGGAATAAAGTAAAAAAATCATTTGTTACTTAAAAGACATTGTTTTGCTTTTTTAAGACTGTCACTTTTCATCACATTAAAGTTGCACATTTATGTACCTAACAATGTGCCATTTAGACATTTTTGAAAATTACGATTATTTCCGAAGATATCTGTAAAAACCGAAATTATTAAAATTGTTTTAACTTTTCTTGGCTGCATTTTAAATTAAATTTACAAATAATTAAACTTACACACTTTTAAAAATTTGTAGTCTATCTAAGTTTTTTGATCTACCCTCTGTTTTTGACATGCAAAACTGAGTAAAACATTAATTTAATCAAATTAATTAAATAAATTTTATGTTAAATTTAAAACCTAAAACACAAGCTTGTAACAGTTAATAAAACTATTTAAAAAATAAATTTCAAAAAGTTCTACCCACTTACATATAAAGTCTTCCTGTTCAAAATATCCTAAACATGTAGGATTTGGTAGAATATGAACTTTTAACAGCAATAAAAAGTCATCCTTGCACCTTCTCATCTTTTTTTCTTTCAGGCAGCCATCAATATACTTTATTAATTTTGACATTTTTATATTTATATTTGTTCCTAAAACCCCAAATTTATACATCAATATACAGAGGGTTAGGCATTTTATCTTAAAAACAAAATAAAGATAATATATAAAGCAAAGTAATGTGTCCTTATTGTGCATTCAACAATTTTTCAAGCAAAAACATGCTCAAAATATGTTGGATAGTTAAATTGGTTAAATTTATAGGTTTTGTAATATGTAATATTTTTTAAGAATTATTTTTATTAAAATATGTTTAGTTTTTTTTTTAATACCTTCACGAATTGCTGTCTTCACAATTAGAACCAGAAAATCTATACACAGTTCAACATTTCTATCAGGACCTTTAGGTGCACCTTTTTTGAAGTTGCTTCAGCAAGTCTTTCACATTCCTAAAAGTGAGTTATTCATTGGTGAATATAAGCCTTAGTCATATTCGCTTTTCAATTACAGTTTTCAAAGATAAACTGTAGAAAAATAAATAAACAGATCATAAATATGCCATAGACATAGAATTTAACAGACTCGATACCAATTTATTAGAAAAATACTTGCTACATATTACCTATTATATCCTAGTATCTTTGTATTATTCACTTTTAGTAGCATTTTTATTACTAACCTTTCTTAAACAATTCTGTGATGCTTCTAGTAACATAGACCAGGAAAATGGTTTACCATCATCTATGGTTTTAATAACATTTGCATTGTTTAGCAGGTCTATAAATTTTTCCAATGCTTTCTTTCTATCTGTTATTCTATTACAACCTAGCAAAGCATATGTATCTTCCAGTTCCCTTTGGAAACTCATGTTCTTAACTAAAATAAAATGATAGACAATCACTTTTTTAAAGATTTTTTTTTATCTTTGGACAATCCACAAAGGCTGAAAGCCTAAATACTAACGTTCCATGGGTGTTTTAAGCAGGGTAAGAGGAAGTTTGTTAACACGGGACTTAAATCTTGAAGATTTGGGGGGAGGAAAGACCTCCGCTGGCAGTAGGTTCCACAGTCTAGAAACTCTAGGGATAAAAGAACGAACAAAGTGAGGAGTTCGGGGCCTGTCCAATTGAACTGTATAGGGATGCATACGCGCGGCACCCAGAGTTTCTCTGTTGGGAGCTGGAAGAGGAGGGACTATACTGGATAATTCGTCGGAGCAGAAGCCGTAAAACTATCTATAGAAAAGCGATAGATATCCCACAGCTCGACGATGGGCAAGAGAAGGAAGTCTTTGAGTAAGTAAAGGATCATTAATAAGACGAACAGCCCTTCTTTAAATGGCATAAAGAATGCTGAGGGTTGTAGGGGATGCCATTCCCCAGACATGAGAACAATATTCCAGAGAGGGTCGAATTTGGGACACATACAAAGTGTATAAATTGGAAGGAAAAAAATACTTTTGGCTCGGAAAAGAAATCCAAGCATTTTTGAAGCCGCGGTGGCTATAGATACAATGTGTTTATGCCATTTAAGGTTATTCTCAAATGTGACGCCCAGAAGGCTAAATGTGTACCCGCTCTGCAAAACCTGGCCACTCATATGTAAAGGATGAATGTTTGATGATTTTTTTCGCGACAAGGAACATGATTGTGTTTTGGATGCATTAAATTGAACAAGATTTTTGGCGCCCCAATGAAAGAGATATCTGTATCGCCCTGCGTTTGCTTTCCAAGTCGGGTTGAGAGATTGGTTTGGGAACCTGAAAAGTGGAGTGAAGGGTATAATCATCAGCATAACTATGAATGGGATTGGTTGTGGAAGAAAGAAGGTCGTTGATGTGAAGAAGAAACTAAGTTGGTGCTAGTACTGAACCCTGAGGCACTCCAGCATTAATTTCGTGAAAGCTTGAAGAGTGGCCATCAACAATGACTGATATACGTCGATTAGAAAGATAAGATATGCCTTATTTTTTCTTCACACATGCGAGTCTTCCACCTACGTTCGACCACAGCCCTCTAAGTGGTGCGCTGCAGCCCTATAGGCATAATGTGCCTCGACCATACTCCTTCTTATTCACACACCATTTATTCCATAATTTGGATGGTTGTTGCTCGATACTCGCTGACCTCCGAGCATCGGGTGCCTGGTTGGCGATCAACCATCCAAATTATTGCCGCACTCCACGTTGCTTAACTCCTGCGACCGTCTCTGCCGATCTCACCAGTGCAGCAACGAACGCAGTTAAGGTATTGCCTTGGTCTTTAAGAAAACTTGTTAGTAAATAGTGAACTTATGAAAACTCAAAAATTATGACAAAAAAAAACAATTTTCAATGTAGGTAAATACCCATCTTGCAGCTCACAATCAATGTAAATTATTACTAAATACCAAAATGAAGCAGTATCATAAAGTCCATTTCATTACTGGCCCAGGGACTATAAGGCTAACAATTTAAAAACAAGCATTAAAAAACTGAACTTCAAGGGCATGTAACAGGAAAACCAATGACATTTAAAAAATTTATAAAGCTCTACCATTAATTTAACTTTGTAAAAGTAAAAAACAATATCTTAAATTTACTTTAATAAGTTTTTATATGTTTTGGATATTGTAATGAAACTTGGTAGCTATGGGTTTTTCACATGAACTAACTAGATCCGATATTAACTATTATGTGTTAACAAGAGGGCACTACCTACACTAAGTACTTTAAACATAATTTTTCAAATGCAACTTTTTTGTGCATGTATTGTATGTACCACCTAAGGTATACTTTGTAAGAATTACTGTGAGGAACTGTTTTCAAAATATATGTTATTTTATTTGTGTTTAAGTTGCTTAGTGCTCGGTTAAGGGCAACCAAAAAGTGTATATAAAATTAAGCCATGTCGCATTGCATTCCACACGCTCATAGCAGATTTTTAAACCCTTATGGGCACACTGATATTTAATTATCTGTCATACTTTGCTTGCTTTTAGTATTTCTTAAGGTGAGTTTTCACGCACATTTAATTTGCGTAAGTTAATTTGTGAATGCCATTTGTGCAAATTATTACTGAACTATTACATCCGTTTTTATGGTTAAGTCTATTTGCACAAATTTGCTTCGACTATCAGTAAATGATGTAGTACGACGACGAATTGTTAGCATTAGCTGGTGATTGTTTAATAAAGAAATGAAAAGCAGTGAAATACAAAAGGACCAAAGTCATAGAAGAGTTGAATTGAAAAATGAGCCAATTACTTTCATATTTATTTAAAAAGAGAATAGAGCTCCATAAATTCCAAATAAA
This sequence comes from Listronotus bonariensis, assembly GCA_014170235.1. NCBI lineage: Eukaryota > Metazoa > Arthropoda > Insecta > Coleoptera > Curculionidae > Listronotus > Listronotus bonariensis. The sequence goes on along the minus strand of JACEGR010001972.1, from coordinate 60,705 downwards.
CTCTTTTTCTTTCAGTAACATTATTATTACCACAAAAAAGCAAATAGTCTTAAAGACCCACCAAAAGAAAATGATAAATTAAAGCCACATACATACCAATACAACTCTTATTTAGTCACTTTGCATACCTAACTTAAATTTGTATGTCATTTACACCTTTCTGGCTTGTGTAAGTAAAACGATTTTCATTTAAATGCACCAATTTAATTGCACAAGTCAATTAGCGCAAATTGCATGAAGGTGAAGTAACAAGGTATAACATTTAATCTGAACAAAGTTTAAAGTATATATTGCATACATAAGAGTTTAAAAAAACAAAAAATGATCTTTTACTTTACAATAACAAGTTTCCAGAAATTGTGTATTTGTATGTACCATGCATTTTAAAGAATAAAAAGTATTACTATTATTAAAGGGATTATACAATGGGTAGGCGTTTAATTGAAAAAATATCTTTGAAAGAAAAATATAAAGATAACTTCTTCATAATTCAATTACTAAAATAGTTTTCTGCCTAAAATATCTATCATAAGGATAGAACATAAGTCTATTGGTTAAATATAAGGATTACGCAGTATTTAACTTACCCTAAGTGTAATTAGTAGATATACTTAAATAAAATTGTAAAATGTGAATACTACATTAAAATCTAGGTATTTTACATATTAGTATTATTTATTTACCGGTAACTTTTAAAAATCCCAATCTAAACTGACAGGTTGTGTTTACTATCTTGAAATGTCTTCTTTTTTTTTTATTGGTACTGAATAAACATCCTGTGCTTGGAGAAATAACTTAAAAATATGTATTCGATAGACGGATATAAAAATCTTCGTGAAAAATTGGATTTGCGAATAATCGGGTGTAGTACTTCCGATTTTTACTGTACTGTACCCAAATTACGGATCTTGGAGTAAGCGGTTAAGGAAATATTTTTTGTTGCTCTGTTGATATTCTTACAAATGGTAAAAAGGTAAAATAAAAATAAATTAGTACACAATATTTTATTTATAGCATCAAAAAACCTTTTAAAACAGGTGTTTGTATTGATTTTATGCCCTTTTTATACTAATTTAAAACCATCACTTTAAATCAATGCGTATTTATGGAAGCTTGAAGGTATTTATTTATTTAATTTGTTATAAACTCTACATGTTTAAGCTTAGTTCATATACCTACGAAATGCGATTTGCAAATTGCGGAACGTGTTCTGTCAATTTGTAACGAAACATTCGAAAGTCGTTAGAATTTGACCAATCAGAACACGTTTCGCAGTTCGCATTTTGCAAGTATATAAACTAAGCTTTAGAACCACAACTTTTACATGAGAACAGATAATTTTGACCTAATATTATTTTTCAAGTTCATTTTAAACTAACATTAAATATGTCACACTCAGTTTGAATTTTGTTTAATTTCCTACACATCACATACTGGTGAATTACTTATTGAAGTGAATAAGTGTATGTTGCGACGTTTAGGAGTAAAAGATTTTTAATTTAATGGGAAAATGTTAAATAAATAATAAACAGGAATTTAAATAATGTTTATAAAATATTGTGTGCTAATTTAGTGTTATATCAAAAATTTAAAAAACTTGGCTCACTTTTTTTAATTTATGTTTTTGGTGCGATAGCTAGGGCAGGAAAAAAAGGTACTCATTATTTTTAAACTTTCTTCATACTAAACAAGACCTTAAAACATTTGAAGAGCAAAAAAAAGCCCTCCCCTTTATTTCACTTACATTTGTTTTGTTTTCAGTATTTCTCTACTTGGGCCGAAAGGCCTTTTTCAACTTCAAAGGGACCTCCTAAGCTTGGGGGCCCTGGGGCACTGCCCCACCTAGCCCATATATTCTAGCTACGCCACTGTGTAATCGCTGTAAAGACACTTCTCAATTCAACTTTCAGAATGCAGCAGCGTTTATTTATATAAGAAATTTAATATTTTTTATATATCTTTTTTATTTTTTTTGTGAAAGACTTGATTAAACCTCTTAACTTCTTGTTTCACAAAATATATTATTATTATTTAGACTAAGATTTTTTTAAAAGGGATAAAAATGATATTTTTTTGCCTATTTTTGATTTTGTCTATATTTTAGTTGGATTAACAAGAACAAGAGATACAGTATTTCTAATTTAGTTGACTGTTCCATAATAATTTGTTGTTTCAATTTTATAAGTAAATGAAAATTATAAATAATATTAGTTGTATTATCATTCCATATCCATCAAATCCAAACATTCGCAAAACATTCGCATTTCTTGCGAATATCATTCTGTTTTATCTTTCATAGTTTTAAAATAATGTGAAACTATTTAAAAACAAAATAAATCTCTTTATAATATTTGCTTACCGCCGCGCCGTCGCGCCGGGCGGTATGCGTGTATCTAAATTCGCCAGAGCCTCATCTGTCAAAGCAGGGTGTACGACAAGCACATTGAGGTTGACTTGAGTATGAGAGGCTATATGAGACTGCTGATATACTCCTTGCACCCCAAAACTGTCTTAAACGACATTTGTCCGAAATTTTATCTGTCATAAAAGTCTTAAACGACTTTAGTCTAAAATATTGTTTGTCAAAAATATCTTAAACGATTTTTGTCTAAAATTTTATCTGTCATAAAAGTCTTAAACGACTTAAGTCTAAAATTATATTTGTTAGAATATTTTAAACGATATTTGTCTAAAATGTTATCTGTCATAAAAGTCTTAAGCAACATTTGTTTAAAATTTTATTTGTCATAATGGTCTTAAACGACTCAAGTCTAAATTTATATTTGTCAAAATATCTTAAATAATATTTGTTTAACAGTTTATCTGTCATAAAAGTCTTAAAGGACTCAAGTCTAAAATTATATTTGTAAAAATATATCTTAAACGACATTTGTCTAAAATTTTATCTGTCACAAAAGTCTTAAGCGACACTTGTCAAAATGTTATCTGTCATAAAAGTCTTAAACGACTTAAAAGCCCAAAATTATATTTGTCAAAAATATCTTAAACAATATTTGTCTAAAATTTTATCGGTCATAAAAGTCTTAAACGACTTTAGTCTAAAATTATATTTGTCAAAAATATCTTAAACGACATTTGTCTAAAATTTTATTTGTCATAAAAGTCTTAAACGACTCAAGTCTAAACTTATATTTGTCAAAAATATCTTAAACAACATTTGTCTAAAATTTTATCTGTCATAAAAGTCTTAAGCGACATTTGTCTAAAATTTTATATGTCATAAAAGTCTTAGACGACTAAAGTCTAAAATTATATTTGTCAAAAATATCTTTAACGATATTTGTCCTAAATTTTATCGGTCATAAAAGTCTTAAACGACTTTAGTCTAAAATTATATTTGTCAAAATTATCTTAAACGACATTTGTCTAAAATTTTATTTGTCATAAAAGTCTTAAACGACTCAAGTCTAAACTTATATTTGTCAAAAATATCTTAAACAACATTTGTCTAAAATTTTATCTGTCATAAAAGTCTTAAGCGACATTTGTCTAAAATTTTATATGTCATAAAAGTCTTAGACGACTAAAGTCTAAAATTATATTTGTCAAAAATATCTTTAACGATATTTGTCCTAAATTTTATCGGTCATAAAAGTCTTAAACGACTTTAGTCTAAAATTATATTTGTCAAAATTATCTTAAACGACATTTGTCTAAAATTTTATTTGTCATAGAAGTCTTAAACGACTCAAGTCTAAACTTATATTTGTCAAAAATATCTTAAACGATATTTGTCTGAAAATTTATCTGTCATAAAAGTCTTAAGCGACATTTGTCTAAAATTTTATCTGTCATAAAAGTCTCAGACGACTTAAGTCTAAAATTATATTTGTCAAAAATATCTTAAACGATTTTTGTCTAAAATTTTATCTGTCATAAAAGTCTTAAACGACTTAAGTCAAAAATTATATTTGTCAAAAATATCTTAAACGTTATTTGTCTAAAATTGTATCTGTCATTAAAGTCTTTAACGACCTAAGACTAAAATTAGATTTATTAAAAATATCTTGAACGACATTTGTCAAAAAAGTATTAAACGACATATGTTTAAAATTAAATTAGTAAAATCTCTATCTAATGTAGAAAGATTGCAAATTTGCCTTAGAGCTATTATTGTTTGAATAGTTTTTAGTCGATTTCTCTTCTTTCACTGGTATTTTTGTTTCTTTTTGCCTTTATTATCTAAAGTGTAGTAGTGTTTCTATCTAATGTCTTAATTTTTTATTTTTTTTACTGTGTTTTTGAATGATTTCCATTTTCCTTTTGTGTGTTTTTGCAGGGTTATTTTTTAAAAAATATTCCACTATCTTTTTCTAAGTTTGCATCTTCTAATAAGCCGCTGCATTCTACGAAGAAGGCAGAATTTTTGAAAGTTCCTTGATCAGTTCTTCACTACACGTAACTTCACTATCTTTCCTCTTACATCTTCTTACAAGCTGTAGCATTTCATACTGTCGAAGGCAGAATTTGTAAAGTTTCTTGAACAGTTTTTTATAGTGGTTTGTAGATTTCGTGATCTTTACTCATACCTCGACTTTCTTACTTCTGAGTTTATATCTTTTAAAAAGCTGCTGCATTATAAAAGGTCATAGTCAAAATTTTTGAAATTTTCTTAAACAGTTTTTCACACTGATGTGTAGAATTCATGATCTTCAAAAACACAGGACGTATTTCTTCTGAATTATTCCTTACTTCACTATCCTACTTCTAAGTTTACATATTCAAAAAAGCAGCTGCATTCCACAAGGTCGCAGGCAGAATTCTTGAAAGTTTCTTAAGTTTTAGTTTTTAGACTGATGAGTAGAGTTCGTAATCTATATCGCATTTCTTCTGGAGTACTTCACTATTTTTCCTCTGAGATTACATCTTCTAATAAGGTGCTGCATTTCACAAGGTCGAAGGCAACATATTTGAAATTTTCTTAAACAGTTTTTAAACTGATGTGTAGAGGTAGTGATCTTTAAAAAGCAAATCGTATTTTTTCTGAATTACTTCACTATCTGTCCTCTGAGTTTACATCTTCTTAAAAACTGCTGCATTTCACAAGGACACAGGCATATTTTTTGAACAGTTTTTCAGACTGATGTGTAGAGTTCGTGATTTTCAAAAAGCAGGACGTATTTCTGCATTATCTTTTCTCTGAGTTTAAATTTTCTGAAAAGCTGCTGCATTTCACAATGTTGCAGGCAGATTTCTTGAAAATCTCCTCAACAACTTTTCAGACTAATGTGTAAAGTTTATAATCTTCAAAAAGCAGGGCATATTTCTTCTGGATAACTCCACCCTCTCTTCTGAGTTACAATTTTTTAAAAGCTCTGGCATGTTAAAAGGTCACAGGCAAAATTCTTAAAAGTAATTTTAACAGTTTTTCAAACTAATGTGTAGGGTTTATGATCTTCAAAAGGAAGGGCGTATTTCTTCTGGATTACTCCACTATTATTCTTCTGAATTTGCATTTTCTTAAAAGCTGCTGCATTTCACAAGGTCGCAGGCAGAACTCTCAAAAGTTTCTGGAACAGTTTTTCACACTGACCTGTAGAGTTCGTGATCTCCAAAAGCAGGGCGTATTTCTTCTGGATTACTTCACTTTCTCTTCTGAGTTACATTTTTCTAAAACCTGCTGTATTTTAAAAGGTTACAGGCAAAATTTATAAAAACATTTTTAACAGTTTTTCGGACTGATGTGTAGAGTTCGTGATCTAACATTGTTTCTCTGAGATTACATTTTCCATCAAGCTACTGCATTTCACAAGGTCGAAAGCAGAATTAATAAAGGTTTCTTAAACAGTTTTTAGACTGATATGTAGAGTTCGTGATCTTCAAAAACCAGTTCGTATTTCCTCTGGATTACTTTACTAACTCTCTTCTGAGTTTACAATTTATCAAAAGCCGCTGCATTTAAAAAAGTGGAAGGCAAAGTTCTTAGAAGTTTTTTTAACGGATTTTTGAACTGATGTGTAGGGTTTGTGATCTTAGGAATTACTTAACTATATTTCTTCTAAATTTGCATCTTCCTTAAAGCGTATTTTACAAGGTTGCAGGTAGAATTCTTGAATATTTCTTGAATAGTTTTTCAGACGAGTTCAAACAGTTAAGTTTGTAATCTTTTAAAAGCCAGGCGTATTTTTTTTTTAATTACTTCACTATCTTTTTTCTAATATTACATATTCTAACAAGCTGCTGCATTTTACAAGATCAAAAGTTTCTTGAATAGTATATAAACTTGTGAACTGTGGCCACGGTACCAATGATACTGGGCTACTAAATAACCTCATAGTAGTGCTTCTTTTTATAGGTAAACGGATGTTCACTAAGTCGAAATTATACAGGGTGCGACGATTTTTTTCATTTAATGTATGCATTTTTGAGACTGGTGACAAATTCGACATTTTGCTTCGACCGCTTAATTCCCTCATTATTTTTGTACAAAAAGGTACACTTTATTTAAATCGATATCTTGGACCGTTTTTTATAAAATCGCATTTTAACTCCAGTTATTTCAGCATTTTGTAAGTAATAAATAATTCAATTTTTCCAGAAAATTTTAAAAATATGGTAAATATTTCGTAAAAACAGTTTTTAGCTTGTAAACTTTAAGGGGCTCACAAACACTGGTTTTAATAATAATATATAATAAAAATGGAATGTTTTATTACATTATTACATACCGTTTACGTATGGAAGGAAGCAATATTATGAAGTTATTTAGTAGCTTAAATATCATTGGTACTGTCGGAACGATTCAAAAGTTATAACTAAAATAAGTTTTTTATATGCCAACTTTAAAGGCCAATAACTCGATAACGATGCGCGATAGAACTTTTTTTTTAAATGAAGTGCTAACATTATTTTGGCTCACTCTATCTCCACTATCTTTTTGACCTTACCTTTCCAGAAACCCTGTATATGAACTTCTCTTTACATTTTTTAAAGTCTTTAAATTTTCTTAACATCATTCTGTAACACTCTGTAAAGACAGACGATTTCGATTGTCTGTCCAAATATTTTCAATTTCAATTTAATGTTGAACTATTTTGTCTTGTTTTGTATCCTGTATTTATTTTATATGTTTACAAAAGTGGGTTTCTTTGATTGGCGATGTTTATTCACAGTTAAAAACTTCGATAGTCCGTTGCACTGTAATGCACTTGCACATTTTTCTTTAATTATGGCACACACATCCAAGTCCTACAAAAAACCGGACATTCTGTTGTCTAGTTTGCTAAGATTTTTCCGACCGAACAGATATCAGAAAAACCGGACTGTAGGGTTGAAAATCTGACATCTGGCAACCCTACTTGAAAGGACTAAGCCTTATAAGCTTCTTGTATTACTGTAAATGTGTAACATTTTTGTACTTGATGTGTTGCGTAAAAATAAAATAAAAAATATTATGCTTTTTAGATGACTTTATGAAAGTAACTTAATAGTCAAGTCATTGAAGCTGTAAAACAGACAATCGTACAAAATCCTCAATATCAGCTCTGATTTTGATCATTTTTAAAAGTATTTTTAGATGTCTATAATATGTAAAATCAGAAACCTCCCAGAAAAAGAAAATAATTGTTTTCATTATTTAATCAATAAATATGGTATTTATACATTATTATACATAATATGACGTCATTTTAACGTCATTTTAATGACGTGTTTTTGACGTTGTTGAAGTTACGTCTTTTCGACGTCATTTTTCGTCATACTAGCTCATAAAATGTAACCGAAATGTCATATGACAGAAAAATAAGACTAATAATTTTACAAAATTGAAATAGGCAAAAACTCTACCGATAGATGGCGTAATGGACAATAAACTACTACGTTTATTCAACATGTTTGCTTTTTATCGCCTGCACCGTACCGAAGAGAACCAAAATAGTTCGAGACCGGTCTGCGGTTGGTGATCTTAATTAGCTTTGAAAGAAATATCTATGGCTATTGTTAAAATCTGCATCTCCAGGTTGGACAGTGTCCCGGGGATGCGAACTTGCAGTGCAAGGAAATTGCAAGCAGTAAGAAGTTTTTCCTATTTCAATTTTCAAATAAAATATCGTATCATTTTAGCTTAAAAAAAAATATGCGTTAATTTTTCGTCATTTTGAAGATGTTATAATGACGTCATTAACGGGATGTCTTTTATTGGATGGTCTTCTTGTTGAGTACACGCCTGGAAAGAATGGGACCGCTTCGGTCCTGGTCCCGAGGTATACGGGCTGACCCTGTTCAGCCCTATAGACCTATGAACTGGCTGATCGCCTGAAACAAAATAAAGAAAAACCCCCAAAAACCCAAAAAATTCTAATTAAAAAACGACGTTTCGGTGGCAAGTCTGCCACCGTTGTCAAGATTAAAAGTTAAGTTAAAAAATAAAAATAAAATATTAACTAATATCTAAATTAGAAATGATTAAAATTTAGATTATTTTTATATCTCAAACTGAAAATAGTTTGACATATGTGTCATGAGTGATAAGTAACTGGTGTATTTATTATTTGTAGGACAAAAAGGTAATAAGTTAGTTGATTTTAGTTTTCCTGAAGATACTTCAGTATCGAGCAAAGGCAACCAAGTGTTATTTAAATTAACTGAAATTGATGCTACACAATTATCTTTATTTAATAATATATACGCACTTTCTTTGATTTTGCGTTTTTAGAACAAGTTTCCTTTGCTAAAATACTCGAAGCATCCCAGTTTATTCTATGATTGTTATCAAATGCGTGTTGGCAGATTTTTGATTTATGATAATAGAATAAACTGGGATGCTTCAGTATTTAGCAAAGGAAACTTGTTCTAAAAACGCAAATCAAAGAAAGTGCGTATATATTATTAAATAAAGATAGTTGTGTAGCATCAATTTCAGTTAATTTAAATAACACTTGGTTGCCTTTGCTCGATACTGAAGTATCTTCAGGAAAACTAAAAATCAACTAACTTATTACCTTTTGTCCTACAAATAATAAATACACCAGTTACTTGTCACTCATGACACATATGTCAAACTATTTTCAGTTTGAGATATAAAAATAATCTAAATTTTAATCATTTCTAATTTAGATATTAGTTAATATTTTATTTTTATTTTTAACTTAATTTTTAACTTGACAACGGTGGCAGACTTGCCACCGAAACGTCGATTTTAATTAGAATTTTGGGTTTTTGAGGGTTTCTTTATTTTGTTTCAGGCGATCGGCCAGTTCATAGGTCAATAGGGCTGAACAGGTCAGCCCGTATACCGGGACCAGGACCGAAGCGGTCCCATTCTTTCCAGGCGTGTACTCAACAGAAGACCATCCAATAAATGAATCCGCCTAACCAATATAGAGCATATCTCCAATTCAGGGATGTCTTTTGTCTGTGACTTAGGGAGGTCAATTTAACGTCATTTTGTCGTCATCTTATGATGTCTTTTCTGACCAAAAATTACTAAAAAGAGACGTCAATAAGACGTCAGCTTGCTGCTTGGGTTTAAGGGGTGATTTTCATCAAAAAATAGAAAAAACTTTTTATGAACATGAAATTCATACTTTCGGAACTACAGGGTGTTAAAATAAAAAAATCTTTATTTATCATAATTTTTATAAAAATTCAGTGATTAAAAAATAAATTAGAGAGGTCTTCTAAGCATTAAAAGACATTTTTTAGCGTACATAAAAAAATATTTTTCGTCAGTGTCGCTCGTGAGGAATTTACTGTAAAAATTAAAAAATGGTACGCCACTGCAGTAAAAATTAGGAAAGTAGTTTAGTGTAGTAGCTGTCCTCACGCACGAGAATACTTAATTACTCGCTACTCGACTAGCCGTGTCTGAGCCAGCACAAACTGGGCCATCAGTACAAAAATAACAAAAAAGAAGGGGGCTATGATTGGTGATATGCATTAATGCAATCATCTCTCTGATCACACCTTTCATTGTATAGAGTATCCTTCATGATGCCGTTCCAGTTGTCTCCAGTAGCCACTCTAAAGAGAGTTAAGAAGGCCATGTCAAAATTTTCAAAAGGGGCGTGCTCTCCTAAACCCTGACAAGGGGTGACACCTTGCAATCTAGACGGCCAAAGAGCTCGACACCCAGGGCCGCGAAAATGAAGAAAAGAAGAAAGAAAAGCAACCCTAGGTTGCCGAATTGTGGGAGGGCTTGCATGACCGTGTCTAGAAGTGCACGGATACCCTTCGCCATTTTCAGGAGTTTGAGAACACGTGCTATTCGCATAACTCTGAGTACCTGAAGGTTTTCTGATTTTAAATATTATGAATAAACAAAGAAGTTAAGAAAAAAGATTATTAAAATAGAAGCTGTTAGTGAGGACTTTCATCGAAAAGTCTTTGTTGATTCGACTATAACATTTGTCAGTAACTGGAAAACACATTAGAAGTCGAGCAGTTTTAAGAAATTAAAATGAATCAACAAAATCATCCGCTTGGCCTCGCTCCCAGTAATTCCCATATATTTCTCACTGCAATAAGTGGAATTTTCGTTAGCCATTTCTGGATCAATATTTCCCGAGTCCTGGGAAAGCTTGCGCGCGCCCGTTTCTTTCCCAACTGCCATTATCGTGCGAATTATCGAGCCGCCCGGTCGTGCCGCGCTTCGCAGTCGGCGCTCGGTGGAACTGCATGCGGCACACCAAATTTCGCTGCCCCTTTGCACACTAATTGTTGCACGCGCGTCTTGTGGTATTGCACCACTGCATTCGGTGTATGGTGTAAGAAAGAGTGGCCTCGGATGATCTCACACGCGCCTTTTGCTGGTAAGTGCAGCCATCATGTGCGCTTTATACGCTTATTTTACGCATCAAGAAAGGCCATTTACGGCTACAGCTGCACCAAAGATGCTGCTTTTTTCAGGATAAAGGTCACACTACTTGGATTTAAATGCAAAACAATCTAATAGTTATAAGTAAACAAAATGTATGACGAAAACAAAATAAACAATATTCGTAATAAAGATTCAATTAAATGTAGCATCCATAAAACAGGGATTTAATGACTTTGTAAATGTCAACATAATTCATACTTAATGTCAAAAAAATGCTGAAATACAGCAACCTACACAATGCGCCTGAGCAGTTCATCCACAGAAACTAAAAGATCTGTTCAGACCGATTGTTGAATAAGATTGGCACCAAGATTGGGCGTTTTATGATGTAAACAACTTGTTTACTTTGATTAATAAAATTATTGATTTGTCAAACCTTTTCCTCTCGGGCGATACCCTTTTTCCAAATACCCTAATGGGTATTGGTGGAAACGATTCATATCCTTCTGCTTTGTCCTTTACTTCGGCACGACCTCGGATAAGATAAAACTCTTTTTTCTGATTACAAATCGGGAAAAAGGAATATTACACTGGTTTAACTTTTAGATTCGTTTCTATTTAAACATTTTAAAGTATCTTTTTTTCTCGGAGATTTGATGAGATATGAATAGAGTTCATCATACTATAAATAATTTAATAACTCACCCTATAAAGCGTTTAATAAAAAGTATGTGGATTTAAGTTTATGTTTGCGTTATCCATAGGGATCCAATTTAGTCTTACTCGCATCAGGTCAAGAAGGGCACATATTGGTACCTCTGCGAAATATGTAAATTCACCTTGAGGTACGGGTCTTAAATAAAGTGACCACATTTTTAATCATAGAAAACGATACAAAGAAAAAAAAATGAAATAAGTTGGACTTTTTTCCCTAATTTTTTTCAAGAGCAAAAAAAGTCCTAGCCTTTAAAATGTTTAAATGAAAAACGATAAATAAAATAAATCGGCAACTCATTGATATAGACATACTTTATTTTTATCTCCCAAATTTTTTGAAGACAAAAAGTCCTCACCCACGCGAAAACCTTGTTTTCTTTGTTTACACCCTGTCCCACCAAATATTGGGACATTTTCAAAAATCGGCGGGACGCGAGATTGTCCCGCCAAAATCGTAACGTGTGGTCACTTTACCTAAACCTATTTTGCATAAATGCAAACAAAACTTATGTATTGCTGCATTTATGGTTAAATTTATGGGGAGGCTAAGCCTCCCTTTCCTTCTCTGACGAGCCGCCAGTGATTGGTGGAGTGGATATAGACCACTTTGGGCATCATCGCCTAAAGCCACATACATACCTGATGTTTTGTAAGGTCAAGAGATTTTAACAAAATTAATAAACTAAAAGAAAGTCCCAAGCTGCAGGATTTTTTGAAAAAATTTAATATCTATGTTATGTCTGTTATCTCTTTGAAAATAAGGTCATACTTTGTTACCAATTGAAATGTCTTTGGGTGGTAGATAGACAGATAGAAAAGTTATTTTATAATAAAATGATTTATACCTTTATGTATAAACATTCCCAAGAATAATTTTGTTTAAAAAGTGGACGTAGCTAACGATATGTGAGATAAGGTAATTTTATATAGGCTTCGTACCTTAACGCCTAAAATGCGCTCATCAGATAATATTTTTTTGCTGTTGTATACAATGTATGTCAAAAAATATAAATTTTGCTCAAGAGGAAAGTACCCTTATTTTTTATAATATCGAAAATTTTCATAACGAAAGAAGTTTAGGATTAAAAATAATATACAAATTTAAATAAAAAAAAAACTACTTTTATCATTTTTATGCGCTAAGGGTAAAAATTAAAGTTTGTACATCAGTGCATACTTATGAACTGATGTAACTGTCAAAGCAGCGACAAGTCACAGAAACGCTCGTTATAGCAGAAAAAATTTAAAAAGGCTTTTTTCTTTTACATAAACCAATTTTCATATTTAAAAGGTATTTTTAATCCCAAATGTCTTTTCCATAAACAAATTTTTGATATTATAAAAATAAGGGTAATTTTTCTTGAGAAAAATTCATATTTTTGACATACCTCGTAAAACACTGCAAAAAAATAATATTGATAACTTGTTTTGATATTAACATTACATCTATTTAAGACCAATTTTAGATAGTACAATTATCATTATGATTTTATTAAGAACGAATTTACTTTTCTCTGATAATGGAAAATGGAAAATCTGGAAGCATACATACAACATAATTACAATACAATTACAGATTACACATATGTATAGAGAATTCAGAAAGTCATTTAAAGGATAATAATTTAAAACACAAATTGCACATATTAATTTTGTTATTTATCATATTTTTTTTAATAAAATGTTTTTAGTCTTGTAGCAAATTGTTAAAATAGGAAAAACAGAGGCCCAACCCAGTACAACCAGTAGTACAATAATTATATAAAAAAATAGGTTTTGTAGATTTTTTCTTTTTTAAATAAATTATAAATAATTATTCTCACATTACTAAAATCCAAAATAATTTTTATTGTTTATATTTTATTGGGACCAATCTGTTGATGTCGCTAAGTGACATTTTATTTATTTCTTTTTTCAAAACGGAAAAATTAAATAAATAATTAAAACCCGCTTTATCAGAACTTCTTGCAAAATTAGGTATTGTTCTGCCTACTCCTTGTTGTTACTTGCAAGTTCCTAATTATCCTTATGTTATATCAAATATTTTCTATGTTTTGTCTTACAATTATTTTAAAGTTTCATTTCTCCTTTGCATGAAAAATGGAAATAATGTTGATTAAAACGCAAAAAATCAAAGTACGTCTAACAAAACGAATAAAATAACCCCATTGAAATTCAATCATATGATTCAGACAGTTTAATTAAAAACATTGGTACTTATATTGGAGCTTTTGTTATGCAAATGGCTTATTTTTTGCTGTACACAACGAATATATGTATTTTTCATGAAGTTTTCCGTATTTTTTTTGCTTTGTCTTTTTCGCTTTTGATATTTTCCATTTTCGTTAAAAGCAAAAGATTGTGAAAAGCTTTGTGCGAGGATCAAATAGAAGTAATGGTATTTTTGAATTTTGAAGATAAAACTTTTTAAGCAGCTATAATTTTTAATCGACTTTAAAAATGAGGACTCAATGTTAGTAACTAAATAAACTAAAGCTTTTTATACGTTAATATCATATGTTATTACCACTGATCTCGATGGATTGCCAATGTTATAACCTGCGCGAAACAAAAGTTACACGAGAAACCGGTTTGTGCGGAAGCCAGTTGAGGGTAAACGCATCCGGCTCCAAACAAACTATCCGCATTATAGAAAGAATTTGTTGACGGCGTCCTGGTTTTCTGTTCGAAGTACGGTAGCTAATGAGCGTTACGGTCAGACCGCGGACGAACGCTACGGGGTGCCGGTGTTTGTATTTTGCCACGGCTTTTAAGTGCGCATGTTCGTCCACCCACTGCGCGAGATCGTAAAAATCCGAAAAATGCTTCTTGCCACTGCGGATCTAAATGTAGGTTATTTATGGTTATTACCTGATTTTTTTGTATTATTTTAAAAATTTTAAGTTATTAGATTTTATTTTCTTAATTTAATTTTTTTAATATCGTAACAGAAACAGATAAAAAGAAATTTAAAAATCTGTAATGTGGAGAGGGTAAATTGTAAAATACATTTTATTTCCAAATTCCTAACAGAAGGTATTTTTTGTTATAAATCTTTTATTTATAAATAATACTTTGTTTTAGGTTCAATAATAAAGGCAGTTAACTCTACCACTACAATAAATTTGTAAATTTGCATCTACCTTTTAAACCCTAGGATTTATTCACACTTTGATCAGTGTTTTGTGGTTGCAGATATTTTTTCAAAAATATTTTTTTATGAAATGCAGAAGTTTTCCCTTGTTTGAACAATAATACCGGTTACAAAATATAAATTGCTGTAAAATTAAAACGTCCCACTCGGACATAAATTTAAAGGTTAAAACTTAATTAACATTACGATGTATGACTGCAGAGTGCAAGTACTATTAAACAATATTTAAAATACTGCGTATCTCTTACATGTCTGAAAAAATGCCATCGCAAATTAATTTAGTCAAAATAAAACGGTTTAATGCAATTTACCTTACTTGAAAAGTTGATTGTTTTTGAGATATAGGATGTCATAGTTTTCATTACAGGGTGTCCCACCCGGAAATGCTGAGATCGATTTCTCAAGAAGTAGGCTTTAAAATTTTGAAAATTGGGGAACATGATAAAGTCAGTATGGGACATACAACTTAAATATTTTGACAGTTCTAGCACTTTCGGTTTTACCAGATGTTAATGTCAAGTTTCTTATTTTAAATAAAATACCCTATATTATTTATTTTTGGATTCTGCGTAAAATTCTAAATATATTTTATGTAAAATGTACTATACCTTAGTCCAACTGTTTATGACCTATTTTAAATTTTACGTCAAACACGACATTTGCAAGCCATTACATAACAAATATATTTTTCTAAGTAAAAGCCCAGAAAAGGAATTGAAGATAGATTCCTTCTTGATTTTTCAAATCCTACTTTTAAAAAATCGATCGCAGCAATTCCTGGTGGGACACCCTGTATATATGTTACTTATTTTATAACATTCTTTTAACATTGAAATTTTTATAATATTCAGGTTTAATAGGTTTTCCAGGGCAAGACTCGGAATCTGCTAATGCATAATTATTGACACAACATTAACATCTAAACTAACGAATTTTACTAAATAAGTTTTAACATTTTTTATATGCTACAGCCGACGTGTGCCCACGTTGAGCGTTAAATACATTTTCTCTGTACTTCAATTATAATAAAATATAATATATATATATATATCACTTCCCAATAGTGTAGCTTTCTAAATGTGAAAGAATTTTATGATCGGTTCAGTATTTCCGAAGATTAGCTCTACAAACAAACAAAGTTACAAACTTTATAATAATAGTATAGATGAAGCGGATTTTTTTCTCGAAAACTACGCAAGATACAAAAAAATCAAGGAACAAAAATTCTTCACTTTTTGTTTGAATAATTTAAATTAAATATGAAAAACGCCTTACTTTTAACTTATAAACCTTTTTTTTTGATTTTTACATAGTGATTCTCTTGTAAACCAAAAACACATAATATTTGTCTTTATCAAAAAAATACCGTAATAGTTTTTTTTTTAACAAAAAGAGTTATGTGTTTAAACTACCAAGTTATGTGAAATAAAGACATATTACGAATGCCTTAATAGGCATTACTTTTATTTGAAATTGGTAGGAGATTAAATAAAAATAAATGCGGCTATCCAAATTTATATGTTTTAAAATCATTGTTAAGTCTCCCTTTATTAAAAAAAAATGATTGGGGTAGTCTATTACCAGAACTTTCGTTAATTCTAAAAAATGCAGACTTATTTTAAAAGTGTATTTTTATACTCCCAATATTCTTGTAAAATTTAATCATTCTAGCGCTTTTTGATTTTGATAAAAAAATAAAAACGTTAGTTTCTGCCATTTTGTACTACCACTGGCGTAGATAAGAGAGGGAGGAAAATTGAAAAATGTTTTAAGGGTTCTAACAAATAAAGGTTGTAAAGTAGCGATGTGTAAGTTAGGACCTCTTTCTTGTTTTATTTTTTGGTTGTTCATGAACAATAAAACTTGTTTTTAGTAAAAATAAAGTCAGGTATTTTATACATTTTAGGTGAGGAATGTTTTTGGTCTTCAAAATTTTTTGGCGGAACAAGCAGTTCCTCACCTCTTCTCCCTCTGAAATAAAATTATCTACGTCACTGTGTACCGCGATATCTCCCTAATGTAAAGTGATCACATTTTCAATGATGGAAATAAGAATGAACTTTTTGTTTTTTTTTTGAAAAGCAAAAAAATTTTTAAAATCTTCCATTGAAGAATAGTCTTTTCTCCTCCAAAGTCCTCACTTCAGCGAAAGGACCTCTCTTCTACCACAAATCGGGATTTTTTCTAAAAAGTCGGTACATTTTGAAATCTTCGGGATGCCGGACAAACCCCCAAAAAGAGGGATTGTTCCGCCAAAATCGGAACGTGTGGTCACTCCCTAATGCTTAACTTTTGACAACATATTTTTTATAAAGCAAACTACCCAATATTTTAAACATAATTACCTTCTATAACTTGTTGCATTTGTTTCTGAAATACACTGTATGTAAGCAGTAACTTAAAAGGCAAATATTTATTTAACAATAAGTTGAAATTTCTGTTACTTTTTGATGCTATTTAAATAAGTAGTTAAAAAATATTTATAACCGATTTTTTTTTAATTTTATATTGATATTTTTTTGTAATTTTAAAACTCATATAATAAAAGATTTTTAGGCTTTTATTAAAAGAAATTCTCATGGAATTGTAAAAAATGTTTTGTAAAGATTTTTTTAACGTTAACCTCAATTTTCTCTAAAACCATAACCAATAGGAGGAAACATAAATTTTTATTTATTTTTATGCTTTTTAATTATTTTAAAAATATATTTTTGGATGATTTTTTTTAAGTAATATTTCTGTGATTTTAAAACATTCTATATATCCGATTTTGTTTTATATTTTTGGCATTTTAGGCCAAGCAAACATTTTTATAATTAATTACTTTTTTTCGGAATATTAAAAAGAAAAATGACTGGTAGGGTTGAGTCTATTCGTAGCCACAATGTATATTTTAAATAAAATTTAAATTTAGATTACCCTGTACGTAAAAACGTCTCTTAAGGGAGAAAAGAAAAAGAGCTGAGTAAAGAGAAAACTTAAACGCACTTATGTTTTGTGCTTTTGCTGAATTTCAAGGCTTAAAATGATTCGTGAGATAAAGCAAATAGGTATTCTAAAAGTGCTTTTACGATTTAAAATTGGATATTTAAACACCTTAGTCTTTTTTATGAGAAATAAGTAACCAACTTTAATTTTAACATTAATTTTAGTACTCTGCTGACGGCATAATTAGCAAAAAAAATTAAAACTAAGTTGAGCATGCAGAAAATTGTGATACTCATTTTTTTTTCTTTGGTTCTAATATTCATAACTAAAGGGCGAAATATATGCACTCACATTTAACAAAAATATGCGCATATATATGCTTTTTTTCCCTTAAAGTATACAGTTATTTGCATTTTTTGGATCAAATATTTATGCATTTTATGTACCTTAATATATTATTATAGTGAAATTAACTAAAGAAGCACACTATATAAGTTTTAACAGAGATGTTTATTTATAATAAAACGTAAAGAAATTTAAGAAAAATAAACAATTTATTAACCCGAAAAAGTATAAAGCGTTTATTATTTTATAAAAAAAAACTATTTTTATAAAATATATGAAATAGAACTATTTAATGGCTAGAAGCTAACCTTTTTGTTCCGTGGCTACAAGATGTCATACCCGGATGTTTTAAATTTTTTATAACTTTAAAAATACACAAATATTCTCATTAAATAATAATTTGGTACAAATATGCAAAAAGTGCATTTATATACACTTATATATATATATATATATATATATATATATATATATATATATATATATATATATATATATATATATATATATATATATATATATATATATATATATATATATATATTGAGCAATGGCGAAATATAGAGGTATTTAAGAAAAGGAGTATCTTTTGATTAATCCACAGACCGCAAACCTGAAAAATTTCCCCCAATAATTATATATCGTACGGTCGAAAATACATACAAATTTTGTATATATATATATATATATATATATATATATATATATATATATATATATATATATATATATATATATTATAACGCCCTTTATTCATAACTGTTTGGGTTTTTACTTTAGGTAAATAAACTTTTGTGAAAAGCTTTTCCTTACATATCGACTGGTTTGGAGCTTCGGCCATTAAAATATTCATATAACCAACGGGCTGTAGTCGGTTTTATCTATTAGTTAAAACGCCTGACCAGTGGATAACCTAGAGAACTGGGATTGTAATTTTTACAACACTCTTATTTATTTATTTTATTTTATTTAAATTTTTGTGGTTTTTAAGTTAAACATTGAACTATTTTCTTAATTTTCTTTCTTGACCTTATATATTTGTTAATATTACTAATACAAATATAAATCTAATATATATATTTAAATGAAATTTAATGAGCTACAAAAAAGGTCTTTTAACATTTTTTAAAAGTTATGCGACGTTGAATCTATTAGTAATTTCAACGTCGAATAACTTAAAATAATTAAATTTTATATCAATCAGTATAAATAAGTTGCTTTATAGGTTTATCAAAAAATGACATCATAAAAATTATACGCATAGATTAGTGTGTCAGAAAAAATATTTTAAAAACCCAATATTTCCATTGGTTATCAGGGCCGTATTATCCATTAGGCTGACTAGGCTACAGCCTAGGACGCCATGAAAAATAGGCGCCAGATAGGGGAGAGGGTTTTTAAAAAAGTTTAGGTTGAGTGGAGATTTTTGATAAATAAGGTGCTTTGGAATAATATAGGCAAATAGGTGCAAAAAGGAGGGAATGACCTTTTTTTTCTGGTCATCAAATTTTATTTCGGGGGTGGTGAAGTAAGGCGCCTGGCACTCAAAATAGGCGCTACGGAAGAAAGGTTTTTCAATTTTTTCATTTTTTTTTTTTTTTTTGAAAATAGGCGCTCCGGGAATTCTAGCCTAGGACGCCTCAAACAGTTAATACGGCCCTCTTGGTTATGAAAAAATAACGGTGGCTGTCGGCTGTAGGGACAATAGTTTAAAAAAATAAAGCTTATTAATTTACCAATAATTTACACTAACTCAAGTGCGGCTAATTACATATAGAGCAACTAATTTAAGAAAAAATATATTTCCTAACTAGTGCTGAAAGTGCAGAGTTTGGTCAAGCTGTAACGTGCGGAAAAGGCACTTTCGGTACGTGTTGGGAACGCAATTTTTTCTACAAGCGTAAGAAAAACATAAAACCCAAAATCTTTATTTTTTTTTTATTTTAACACAATGCTACCTAATATCCTACCATACCAAAGCAAAATTTCCTTTTAAATATAAAGTACATGAAAATCCTTCATTGCGACTAATATTTGGTTTAAAATTTTTGTGACACTTTCCAAACTAAATTACGTACGAAAAAGTGCTGCTTTTTACACGCTATTGAAAAAACTTTTTAAAACTTAAAAATGTGGATATTTTTATTGTTTTTACTAATCTCTTAAGAAACGGGTTCGTACTATAGTACTATTCAAAAACAAAATGGTTGGCTCCTATCTTCATGTCCTCGCGACGTTGCCGTTACTACCCAATTCTCTGAGGAAACTGCGTATCTGTTTTCAACTTTACCTATGCATTTGAGATGTATATGTAGTGTTTTTTTAAGAGATTTAATCTGTATGTTGCAATACGCTTAATTTTAATTGGTAACGTTTTACTATTATTTATCCTTTCTAAAGTACGGATAGGCACTTCAAACATTCAAATCAAACTATATTTTTATTATATTTACCCCTCTTTTGCTAACAATTCTTAATCCTAGGCTAAATTGGCACTTAATATTTGAGTTACACCTTTTAAAACCCTGTTTTTCTATTTATTTTACACGTTTTTGCATTAAATTGTGAGAACTATATGGTTGAAACGGTTTTACTGTGAACCTGTGCAATTTAATTGAACAAAGTGTAAAATAGATACAAACATGTGTTTTAAAAGAATAAAAATAAAGAATTGTGCACAAAAAAGGAAAAATATAGTGAAAATGAGATTAGTTTTGGTTAGTTTTAGTTAGTATTGGCCAGGCACCAAAGTGTCAAATAAATGAAAATATGTGTTTTATAAGAATAAAAATAAATATTGTAGGGAGCGTAGTGCAGCGGTAATGTACCAGCTTCTCACCGCAGCGATCCGGGTTCTGGTTAGTTTTGGTTAGGTTTTAGACACCCAGCTGTGCAGACTGCAGCGTGTGCAAAACAAACTGCCTTGTTCTGCATCCCGATCCAACCAATACACAAGAATTGACAGACTGCACGAAATTACAAACACCCCAACTATAAAAGAATGCCTCACAGACATGACGGTTAAGTTCTTTAGAACTAAGATACATACTTCACCATTAACAAGAAACATAGCAAACACACGCATCTATGATAACCCTACACACCAACCATTGTTTCACAGAGCCCTATTGTACCATATGAACAAAGACCTCCCTAACCAAAAAACTTTATTTTAAATAAAAATAATAATCACCACAGAACAAAAGAATAAATATATTAACCAGAAGGATATCTCTTTTACCTTGAGCGGCGCAGGCTGTGACCTTCGAGGGCTACTAAACCGAAATTCTAAACCGAAATTGCCAGTGCAGTAGTGAAAGGCGAAGCAACGACTCGGTAACGGTCAATGTATTTTATATAGTTTATTGCGATACGTTTTATTTTTCTGGACTATAATATTCTGTTTAGTGATTTTTCTGTGAATTGTGTAATTAATTACCTATCATGGAAGAAGAAAGAAAAAATGTAGGCCTTGTTTGCAGTTATAAAATTGTCATATGGAAAAATAAATAGACACTTGTGTAAATTATACAATACATATTTTAAAAAACTGAAGCGTATCCAGAGTAAATATTATGATAGAAATGTCAATTGCCCAACGATTTTATTATTTGTCTGATCAATACCCCAGATTGATGAGAATATTGGTGCGATCTGGTAGCTAGGACTTACCGAATTATTTTTTAGCTTTTAGTACAATAAAACCGTTTAACATAAAAAGTTTTTTTTACATAATTTATTTTCAAGTTTTTAGTTTTGTTGTTAGTTGATACTTCTCATTCTATTGAGTTCGCCTTACTATAACTAACCAGAACTAACCAACGATTCTATATTGAAGTAGTTGTGGAAAATATGTAATTCGCCATTTTGCAGCAACGTCCATCTTGAATTTTATTTTTTTATAGTGAGCTCTATTCTACCAACCAAGCCCTTTCATTTGATACCCATATTGAGGTAGTTGTGAGAAAAAATATGTAATCCGCCATTTTGCGGCGGCGGCCATTTTGGATTTTAATTTTTTTATAGTGGGTTCTATTCTACCAATCAAGCCCTTCCATTTGATACCCATATTAAGGTATTTGTGAAAAAAAAATGTAATCCGCCATTTTGTGGCGGCGGCCATCTTGATTTTTTTATAGTGAGCTCTATTCTACCAACCAAACCCTTTCATTTGATACCCATATTGAGGTAGTTGTGAGAAAAATATGTAATCCGCCGTTTTGTGGCGGCGGCCATTTGGATTTTAATTTTTTTATAGTGGGTTCTATTCTACCAATCAAGCCCTTCCATTTGATACCCATATTGAGGTATTTGTGGAAAAAAATATATAATCCGCCATTTTGTGGCGGCGGCCATCTTGGATTTTATTTTTTTCATAGTAGGTTCTATTCTACCAATAAAGCCCTTTAATTTGATACCCATATTGAGGTTGTAGTAAAGTAATATGTAATCCGCCATTTTAAATCGGCGGCCATGTTGGATTTACAATCATAAAGAATATGTTATATTGTATTGTCATCCAGACTAAGGAAGTGTACCAAATTTCAGATCGATCGGTCGTCAGGAAGGGGGTCAAATTTCAATTACTAGATTTGACCCAAAAAATAATTCCAAATAAATAACAAACAGGTCAAGTAAAACCGTTTAAAAATAGTTTTTTACATCCTTGTGAACAATTTTCAATTAGTTATTTAATTAAATGGTTTGTTACAGTTAGACTCTTCCATACCCTCAAATGGATAAATAGAAACTTCAAAAATATGAAAAATAAAAAATTGTCATATGCGAAAATAAATAGACACATTTCATAATAATTATTAATAAATCTCAATACGACATATTATTAAAGCATCTGTTTTATTTGATTGCATAGATGTTATAAAATGCATTATAATAATATTAAAATATATTTTTAAGAGATAGGCGCCTAAACATGTTAATTTCTTAGGTACGCTCATGAAACGCCTGCAAAATATGCAGTTCGAGGTCATAAGACGCGCTAGGAGACATCAAAGAAGCCGCCTTCGAGATATCCTTCTGGTTAATATATTTATTCTTGTGCCAAGAATGCCGTTGCATTGAATTTACTGCTTTGGGAAAACACCGAATTATCATGCTAAACAGGTTTTTGGGAGTATATAGTAAAAATGAGATTAGTTCTAGTTAGTAATGGTCACGAAATTTTAAAACTATTAGAATCAAATTTTCTTGCTAACCGTATTCGTTGGAGCGGTTTAAACTGTATTCGACAATAGGGATATAAATATGAGAATCAAGAAAATGCAGGTTTTTAAACCGTTGCGTCACAGCCCAATAAGCTTTAAGGTTATGATAATGATTTTTATTTTTAACACGCTTTTATTAACTTGGGTTGTAACTATCTGGCTATGTAACGGAATCTTTGAGCCGAATTTTAACCAACTTCCAGCTATTCGATTTCTTTGAAACTTTGCACTCGTATTAAGGAAACATGACAATGCAATAATCTGCAAACAGTATCCCGTTATCTTTTTTTGGATCGCCAGGAAAAAAATTCCATTATATTATAAAAACAACACCTAGGTTGCCATCTGTTGGCAACATTTCAAACTTTGCTATTAAATGAAGAAGAAATTTTTTAGTGGGTTGCAATAAGTTGGCAACGGTCCAAACATTGCCTGGATTGCCATCTGTTGGAAAAATTTCAAACTTTGCTACTTAATGAAGAAGAAATTTTTTAGTGAGTTGCAATCTGTTGGAAAAATTTTAAAATTTGTTACTCTTGTTCATTAAAAATTTTTTCGCCATTTTGTCAAGAGTAGCAGAAACTAAAAAATGAAAAATAATTAATAGTTTAAAAAAACTAAAAAACACGCTTTTATATGCAACCGAACTAAAAATTAGAAAATAATTTTTCATTAAAAAAATATTGTCATTTCATAGTAAAAAGCGTGGGGTGATAAATATATTAAATGTTATAATTATTATATTTGCAAATATCTATGATGGAAAAGTTATGAAAAAATAGTAAATGCACCCCACGCTTTTTACTATGAAATGACAATATTTTTTTAATGAAAAATTATTTTCTAATTTTTAGTTCGGTTGCATATAAAAGCGTGTTTTTTTAGTTTTTAAACTATTAATTATTTAGGGTTAATATGTACTTTGGTTTACGATAGGTATAGAAAATTTTCACTTGCCATTTACATCCATGTTAAAGTTTACAAAAAATGACCGAAACAATGTTTTTAATTAGTTCTGGTTAGTGTCCCAAACACGATTAAATACGTGACCTATAAGACGTCACTGTTTAGCAAGAAAATGTAATGTTTTAAAATGTTTTGAACCGCATTAACAACAAAATATGGCTTAGAATAGCAAAATTGTGAAATAGAGTGCCCAATCAGAAAGTTACAAGAAAATTTATTATTTAAATATGTTAGAAGATACTACATATCTATAAATAAAAAATTTGTAAGAATAATAATATTTATATTTTCCACTCTATTTAAAGAGCTAAAATACTGCATTTTGTGTTTCATACTTTGCTTTTTCCACGTAACATCTTTATTGGTCGTTAAATTTAACGTGCCATGGCGTATCATCAACAAACAACTTAAATGCAGAAAGAAGTTATTGTATTTTGTAAAAGCTGTTTAATTCTTAATAAAAAATTGTGGTAGGCGAACTTAACGGTTAAACACAGAATTAAATGTTTTTTGTAAGTATGAATGATTAAAAAGAAATGCAATATTTTTCTTTTATTCATATAAAATTTCACTAATTAATTTTTGTAAGTCAAAGATCTAAATAGAAAGCGCCCTTTATCTCTTTGCTTACTAGATAAAAATATGAAATCTATACAGAATCAACTAAATCAAGTCATTCATAGGCAATGTGTGGAAAGATAATAGTCTACCGCAAATGCTGGCATGTAAACATTGCGAATTGAGTAACTAAAAGTGCTTGTTTTGTTATTGCATGACTGGCCAACATACTTTTAAAAATAGCTGATATGATATATTTAAAACGCTAAGTCATAAGTTTTAGACATTTTGTTAGAGACTTCTACTGCACACATACATGATCTTTTTTCTAAACGATTCTCTAGTTACTGAGATGTCTCAATGTTACTTTTTTAATTATTGTTTTATTACTTATTTTGGTTATGTAAAATACAGGGTGTTCCTTAAATACATGTTCATATTTTAGAGGGTGATTCTTGGACTCATTTAAAGAAAAAACTCTATACATGGACATATGTCCTAAACGTCTTAACTTTTGAGATACAGGGTTGTTAAAATTTCCAAAAAGAAACTATTTTTAAAATATCCCAACTATCCTGCATCCAATTTTGGCAATAATATTACCGGCATTAAGGGGGTAAGTTATCACTGACTTAATTACATTTAATAAGTCCAGTGGCGTCTCGAGAGGCAACTGAAGGAATATTTCTTCCAAAAAAATGGTACGCCACTGACTTTTTTTTCTTTGGACAATCCACGAAGGCTGAAAGCCTAAATACTAACGTACCGTGGGTGTCTTAAGCGAGGTAACAGGGAGTTTCTTGACACATCTGAATAGAGGAAGTTTGTTAACACGGGACTTAAAAACTTGAAGATTTGGGGGTGAAGGAATGACCTTTGCTGGCAGCAAGTTCCACAGTCTAGAAACTCTAGGGATAAAAGAACGAACGAAATGGGAAGTTCGGGGCCTGTCCAATTGAACTGTATAGGGATGCATACGCGCGGCACCACGAGTTTCTCTGTTGGGAACTGCAAGAGGAGGGACTATACTAGACAATTCGTCGGAGCAGAAGCCGTAAAAGTATCTATAGAAGAGCGATAGATCTCCCACAGCTCGACGATGGGCAAGAGAAGGAAGTCTTTGAGTAAGTAAAGGATTATTAATAAGACGAACAGCCCTTCTTTGAATAGCATCAAGAATGCTGAGGATTGTAGGGGATGCCATTCCCCAGACATGAGAACAATATTCCAGAGAGGGTCGAATTTGGGACACATACAAAGTGTATAAATTGGAAGGAGAAAAATACTTTTTGGCTCGGAAAAGAAATCCAAGCTTTTTTGAAGCCGCGGTGGCTATAGATACAATGTGTTTATGCCAGTTAAGGTTATTCTCAAATGTGATGCCCACAAGGTTAAATGTGTCCCCACTCTGCAAAACCTGGCCACTCATAAGCAAAGGATGAGTGTTTGATGATTTTTTTCGCGACAAGGAACACGATTGTGTTTTGGATGCATTAAATTAAACGAGATTTTTGGCGCCCCAATCCAATATCAAATTGAGATCCTGTGAAAGAGATATCTGCATAGCCCTGCGTTTGCTTTCCAAGTCGGGTTGAGAGATTGGTTTGGGAACCAGAAAAGTGGAGTGAAGGATACTATCGTCAGCATAACTATGAAGGGGATTGGTTGTGGAAGAAAGAAGGTCGTTGATGTGAAGAAGAAACAAAGTTGGTGCTAGTACTGAACCCTGTGGCACTTCAGCATTAATACATGAAAGCTTGAAGACTGGCCATCAACAATGACTGATATACGTCGATTAGAAAGACAACTGGAGAGCCAAGAGCAGAGTTTAGTTGGAAGACCGTAAAAGGGAAGTTTATTAAGAAGTGCCTCATGCCAGACTTGGTCGAAAGCTTTAGATATATCAAGAGCAACGATCTGGGACTCACCTAGAAACTCAAGAGACTTGTTCCAGTTCTGTATATGACTTTACGAAAAATTTCACATGTCGTCAGTGTAATTCGCAAAGTGCGTAACTCCATTTTTAGAAATTTTGGAGAAGCATTTCATTAAACAGAATTTTACAGGGATGTGCGGTAGAATATAGTAAAAAAAATCAATATGAAAAAAAAATTATATTCTTTCATATTAAATCATTTTTTACTATATGCTACCACACTTCCCTGTAACCCTTTGTTTTAAAAATGCTTCCCTTAAATTTCAAAAATGGAGTTACGCACTTTGCGAATTACACTGACGATTTGTTAATATTCTTGTTCACGGGAAACCCATTTCGTTGCGCGGGGCCCCTAAGCAGTTTCCCACTCTGCCTAATGCGGCCCTGGCGATACTTCTGTTTAAATACTATAACTTGGTATAAAACAGTTTTTATCCGGTCGACAAATGAATTGATATCGCTTTTTATTCAGATCTCAAACTATATGATTTTTTTGGATTTGGACGTTAAGCTATGCAATTTTTTTTTAGTTGTTGCGAAAGTTTTTCTTTATATTAGGTATACAAGAACAATAGATGTAGTCTATCTCCACTTTGTTCATTAATTCTATAAAAACGCATAAATAATTAAAAAGTACATTTTTTATTATAGCAATATTTCCGTCAATTTTATTATTCCAATGTTTTTCAATTTGGGAATAAAAAAAACCCATTTTTTAAATCATTTTTTAACCGCCATATATTTCTAATGGTTAACTTTTGACCTAATAAAACAATCTACCTCTCACCTTTTGAAATTTTTCGCATTTGTTTGAAAACACCCTATATACAGCGTGTCTTCGGTAGTTCTTACCAAATGGGAAACTTTTTAATTATTACGTTAACGAAAAAAGTGCCTCTTCATAAAAAGTCCTGCTTGATGAGAAAATACATTTCCAAAGAAATAATTGTATGTGATACTCTATTTTTTTGCAAGAGAGAGTAATAAATAATTAAATTTATGGCAATTCGCTTTCTGTGTTAGTCCGAGTATAAATATTTTTCTTCAATTCTACCTGTAATGTACTGATAAGGCATTATAATTTTAGGCCGGCAGACTACGTTCTAATATTCGTCAACCTCTTGGGTTAAATACAAAGGAATAACAGATGTTTACCTGTATTTACGTGGGAATAATGTGATAAAAACCTTGACAGTGGCGGTGCGCTTGAGTTTATTTTTGGGAACTTACCCTTTTTGAACAGTTTAGGTAAAATGAAAATCTTGTTTCTTTTATATGTGTAAAAAAATTATTTTAAAATTTATAGTATATCAATATTGTACAGTTGGTATACTTATAGTTAATAATAACCATTTTAATAATACACATTAAAAATGCATAGTCAAAAAATTATTATTTAAAATATAATCTATACCTAATTAAATATGCTACATAATCTACATCTGGTTATTCACATTCTTCCATATCTGTCATACTATCACTACTTGAGTCATATATGAGTCTACTTGTTTAATAATTAGAGGTTCAACAGTTGTATCTACTATTATATCCAAAGAACACATTTTATTTTCTACTTCTAATACATGTTCGACACATTTTTTCCAGTTTTCTGGGGAAGCATTAGATATGGCAATTTGAAATAGTTGTTTTTATATCTACTAGTTTAAACGTAGTATTATTTCTGGCTACTTCACCTTTCACTTGTGCCCATCGCTTTTTGGTGGAATTATACCTCCCTCTTTTTCTTATTTAAAAATTCTGTAAATTGTCGCTTTTTCCACCCCAGTCATCAACGCACATTTTTGAACACAATCGTCCACACTTAAATTAGAGTTTTGATCATTTCTAATACAGGGTACGGCAGAATGGACTCCCACATTTCATCAGGCTAGAACATCGGTAATGGGAGTTGGACATTGGTGGGGATGGTCACATTCGCTTGGGCGATTGATAAGGTTTGTTACTAGGCGCTATGTCTTGGTCTCGTGGATTTGTTATTGAGCTATTATTCAAAAATGACGAATGTGTCACCGCGTCGAAAAAAGTATTTTGTACGCGCTTCCTGCCTCCGAATGCCTCTGTTCGAGACCGGAAAACATTTTTGAAATGGGTTGCTAACTTAAGGGCAACTGGTTCTTGACTTTCCTAAATCAAGGCAGCGATCCGAGATGAAACTGCTGCTATTCCTCAAGACATGGTGATAAAAGTGATGCGGAACTTCTAGGAACGCCTTTGCATGTGTGTCGCTGCTAACGGCCGTCACTTACACGATATAATTTTGAAAACATAGTTAAAAAAACCTTAAAGTGTGCTCTTTTTGAAAATAATAAAAGTTCAGCTTCATATTTTATAGTAGACTTTTTATTTGCTACCCAAATGTGGGAGTCAATTCTGCCGCACCCTGTATAATCAAATACGTTTTTAACAATCTGCTTTTCAGTTAAATGGCCGAGACATGCGCATTTCTGCGGAGAAGCCATTTTTCAATACTGTAATACTTTGAACAATACTCTAACAATTTATAACCACTCAGTTGCACATACGGAAATATACTAAAATATATATAAAATTTATAATCCTTATTTAACGCAATTCGGTGTATTTCTACCTATTCTTTGCACAGAGACTGGTGCGCCTATGGTTTACAACCTTCTAACCGTCCCGAGACATTTTTATTACTATCTCTTGCAAAAAATAGAGTATAGATGTACAGGGTGGCTTGAAAAAGACTTTTTACCAAATTAATATACAGGGTATTTCCTAACTACGCCACGAAATTTTAAAGGGTGATTTGATATGTCATTTTATGAAGAAAAGTTTTAATAAACATATGTTTATTCGTTTCTAACATACAGGGCGTTAATTATTTTTAAAAGTCCATTTATTTTTAAATATCTTTAATACGAAGCCAGATACAAAAATAATGTACCTTACTAAAAGTTGTATTTTTAGTTTTACTTTACAGAAAAAAATAAAAAGTACATAAAAACCCAATGTTGTAAATTTTTCTCTTAATAATATTGGCTGATGTGACCACTGTACGCCACTGGCTTTTTATGTACTTTTTATATTTTTTCCTATAAAGCAACAAAAAAATAACTTTTTGATAAGGTACATTTTTTGTATCTGGCTTCGTATTTAAGATATTAAAAAAAAACAGACTTTTAAATAAATAATTAACGCCCTGTATCTCAGAAACGAAGCAACTCCGGTCATATGTTTAAAGGAAGTTTTCTTTATAAAATGACATAACAAATCACACCTTTAAAGTTTAGTACCGTAGTTAAGAAATAACCTTTATTTTAATTTGGAAACAAGTCATTTTAAAGCCACCCTGTACATCCAACCTTTAAATATTTTTGTGGAAATGTATTTTTCCTACGACGCACGCATTTGAGTGCGCAAAGTAGCACTTTTCCGCACGCCGTGCGAAAAAGTAAAACTACTCTAAAATCTTACAAGTAAGCAAGATTTATATGTATTTTAGTAATTGTAGGCTATTTCATGCAATATACGAAGCCATTGCAAGTTTTTGTTTGTTCTCTTTTTGTTTGTTACTTCGTAATTTTTAATATTTCAACTAAAACACAAAAAAAACATTTTTTTAATTACCCTGTATAATAATAATAAATGATTATGACAAGTCAAGCAACAATATGTAATCTTGGTGATTTTAACACATGTCAGATTTTTCTTCGTTTCCATATGAACAAGCAATTGCACAAATGATTTCAATACAAACAAGCATTTTTAATGAAAAGGCGTCATAGTATCTTTTTTAATTAAATAAAAATCTGACAAAAATAATTATTTAAAATGAGTAGTTCCGATGAGGAGATACCAGATTCTATCCTGGATGCAGCAAATACCGTAAGTTTGAATTTATTACCAGCAAAATCTCGTGAAAAATATGAGAATCAATATAGTCATTTAAAAACTGGTGCTCCAGCAAGGGGACAAAAAGTATTAAAGAAGAAGTGTTCTTGGCCTATTTTGCGGGTTTGCAAAAAACATAATACTTTATGGAGTAAGTACTCTATGTTAAAATGTGTCTCAAAGTGAAAAGGAACCTTAATTTAAGTTCATATTTCAAGCTAACATCACGACTTATGCCGGGTTTATACAACATTTGCATAGTCATAGTCGTAATCATAAGTATAATCATAATCTTAATCACTATTAGAATTTTAAAAGGTGTATTTACAATATTTGATTATCATAATCATAAGCATAAATACCGTAGATGAAGTTAGCTGACAATCATCATACGCTAACTTCATGTCTGTCTGTCACTTGTCACTTTTTATTGTTTTGACATTCTTGACATCTTTTGATTTGGTAGTTTTATTTGCCTATTGGTTATTCCTGTGTATTTTGTGTGGTTATTTGAAAAGTAGTGAATTGAAAAATTACCTTCTCATTTGCACATGAGGTGCTAAAAACCCAAGTTTTTCCAATAATTGCCAATTACCCGAGTAACCAGCCGAACCCGAAGGCATATCTTTCACAAATTTTCGTTCCCTTATATATTTTAATCGAATGCTTTCCATTGTTCCTAACAATTGTCAACTTAAAAATAAATGGAAAATAAACTACAGGAATATATATTTAAAAGAAGAACTGCCAGTATTCTCCCTAACGGTGGGTATAGAAGAATACGCCGCCTCTAAGGCAATTTTATCCTTATGTTGGGGATGTTTGAGGTCCTAAATACATAGGAACCCCTCAATAGTTTCGATTAGGAAACTGTCTTCGAAACTTATGTCAATTAAACCTAAGTTATACCATAACAATTTACTTTTGATTTAAAATAAAAATTAAAAATTAAAAATAATATTAAAAACACTGAAGAGACTAACGAACGATAACGAAAAGTGAACAATAATAAATAAAACCTCTCCGCGCGGGCACGTCAACGTCTTCTGTCACTTGTCCAAATCTGACGCATACGCACATTTATTTCTATCATAATCACAGTCGTAAAAGTTACGAGTTAGAGAGTTACGAACTTCAAGGTTATTGCAGTTATGCTTATGATTATGATTACGACTGTGACTGTTTTTTAAACGGGTGCATCAGTTTTAAGTCCTTTAATTTTATGATAGTGATTAAAATCACGACTATGACTATGCAAATGTTGTATAAACCCGGCATTAAACACCAAAACGTGGAATACCGGCCAAAAAAATCAAAAGTTTTCAGCAAAGAAGAAGTTTCAAGATTTATGAAAGGAGCACCTGATAGTGGTGAAAATTCCTGACAGTAAAAATAACACTTCTAGAATCTTTGTAGTGTCCGATGAAACAAATGACGGACTTTATCTGCAATTGTACCGTAAATATGCAAATTTGCGAAAACCACATACCCCACACAGACGTTTTTTGTCCAGTATAGACAAGGAGCATGCAGTACGCAATGTGTGGAAATAAATTCAATAGGTAAAATGCCTTCAGAAATTGCTGCATACCTTATATTAAAAAATCCAGAAGAGTACACTGAAAATAGTTTTCGTCGATTCTCTGCGACTATGTTAGCGGATTCTGGAGGAGGAATTACCAATATCAAGCGACTTGGGGGCTGGAAATCAACGGCTGTAGCTGAGAGCTACATTGATGAATCCACAAATCAGGAAAAGGATATGTCGAATAAAATATTGACCATGAACAACTCTTCTCCTAAGCTAAGTCAGCCTTCATCAAGCCGTACAATAAGCGCTTCCATAAGCCATCCGCTAAATAAAATAAGAGCAATTAATTAACAATATGCTAATAACTGTTCTTTTGTTGTAAATGTTATCAACCAATAATTCCCATTTAAAAATATGTTGTAGTAGTTCTTTCAGATTAAACATAATTTAAAAAATAATTATTGCTTTAATATTGGTATTATCTGACGCTCGCAGGAAAAATTTTGTTCCTAACGCTTGCGCAAAGTTACTTTTCCGCACTTAACTGCGTGCCCGAACTTCGCTTCGCGTCGTTCGGACAACGGCAGTCGCGTGCGGAAAAGTATCACTTTGCGCACTTGTTAGGAAAATAACTATTTTCAACCAAGCAGGACCTTTTTTTGTAAAGTTAATAAAAAAGTTTCCCATTATTTGTTAAGAACTTCCGAAAACACTCTGTTTTTACGGTACAATATTCCCGATAACAAAATTTATTTTGATAATTAATAAAAACGTACTTTTGTGAACACCTAGTATAAAAAAAGTATACATTTTGGGAATTTTAAAAATATACATTTTTGGGAAATTTAAATATAATTGGGTTACTTAACATTGGGAAATTTGGTACATAAAACAATCACGTGAAGTGTCAAGGTTTAAAAAGTAGAAATCAAACAATTTTCTAGGTTACTCTTATAATAATAAAACAAAAACATTAAACAAGTTGAGTTGCCTAGAAATGCAAAACAAATACTGAAAAAATTTAATATTTAAAGAGAACAAAATTTTAAGACAGGGAAATTGATTGTTTATCAGATAACAAGCAGTTAGTGAAGTAAAGTATAAAGTTTAAGTTACGCCCCCCGTACGGGCTACTCCGAGCGGGAGTATGCCCGTACTAAATTTAGTTAATTAAATAAGTTAAGTTGGTCCTAGAAAATGCAAAGTTAGTTTTAATGGTTCACCGGTCCCATGGTCCCAAAAGATAGTTCCATATGGTACATTTGCCCAGTGTCGTTAAAGTGAACCCTGTATATAAATTCCAAAATTTATACGTCACACTTTTATATTGTCTTTTGCAAGTCTAAAAGTTTTAAAGAGGTAAAGTTGAAAATTGACAAGTGCTATATAATGGTAATAAAGTGGTCATTCAGGCATGCAAGGGTTTTCTCTGCTAAATTGGGTATTTTTTTGTGCGCTTACAAGGCGAAAGTTGTTGAAGAGTACACGTCGAGGACATTTTTAAGTATTCTTGCGGACACAGAAGTAGATATCACGTAAAAATTGGTGTCAAGTGGAAAAGACGTACTATTATGGTGCCTTTTTGTTGCTTTTGGTTACTTTTAAACTATGATGCAAAGTCACGTGGCCCTTATTAAAATATCTTTGCCTTGTTTGCTTCAAAAATACCAAACACTCTTAGAAAATCTTCATATGATAAAATTTTAATATTATGGAAAAATATATGTACAGGGTGTCTACGTAAGTTGGCGTCATATGGGAAATTTTTTATTATTGATTTTACGAAAAAAAGGTATTTTTTGTAACGCTAAAAAGCCACCATCAGATATCAAATTGTATTAGTTATCTACGAGGTTTGGCCAAATATGTAATTTTTGGTTAAGAGTAAAGTACCTGTAATTTTTAAAATATCAAAAATTGTTATAAGGGAAACAATGCCTAAAATTAAAAATTACTTTTAAATATGTAATTTTGTTTATTTACAAAAAAAAAAAATTCCACGGTAATGGTGAAAGTTTAGGCTTTTTCATTAGTGCACTACTTTTCATAATTATAAATCTAATAGGACAAGTTAAAATACACTTTTTGAATTTTAAAACAAGAAGAAAGCACAATGCACTAATGTGCCAACTTAAATTTTCTCGATTTAAAAAAGTTCATTTCTAAAAAAATATTTTTTTGGAAATGAACAAAATTGCATATTAAAGAGTAATTTTTAATTCTAAATATCTTTTTTTTGTAACAATTTGCAATATTACCAAAAACAAAGGTACTTTACTCTTGAACAAAAATTACATTTTTGCAAACCTCGTAGATGGCTGATACAATTTGATATCTGATAATTGTATTTTATGTTTTGGACCATGCAGAACTTTTTATAAAAAATAACTTTTTTCCGTAAAATTAATATTAAAAACGTTTCCCATATGACGCCAACTTACGTAGTATGTTTAAAACTACTTTTTAAATAGCATACCAATGTATTTGAAAGTGAAAAAAGTAATTTAATTATTTTTAATATTTTAAAAAAGTTATTTCTTATAAAAAAATATTGCCTTATCTAAACTGCTCCAAATTGGTTTAAAATCTCGAAAATATTATTTTAAAACATTAAAAATAATTACATAATTTTGTAACAACCATATAGCATGGAAAAGTAATTGAAATTTTAACTTTTTGTCGAATAAATCGTTACTTTTTTTGTTACTACTTATGTACATAAATTATAATTTAACCTTTTTCTATGTTTAAATGTTTTTTTCCATACTGTTTTCGTCGAATTCCCTTATTGAATACTGTCAGCATCGCCGCTTAAAATATATTTAAATTCAGCATCTGAGCCAACATCGCTATCTCCAGAAATTTCTTCTGCACCTTTTACCAGTGTTTTAATTTTAAATGTCAATAAAAACTATGCATAAATTACAAACCTGGGGTCTTTTTAACCCGTCAAAATTTGCAATTTAAATGCAAAGCCGGAATAGCCGATATTTACAGAATTTTTTGAAAGAAACGACTTAAGCTGGAAGACGAAAAAGCACCAAGGCCCTAAGCTCAGTAGATAGTGGGTGTGATTAAAAAATTATTAATCCTGTTGGACTCTTTCTCGACCTTCAAGTAGTGCGGACGTTCTTAGAGGGGTAACAAAGCTTTTCCGGAAAGTGGCGACTGGAGGAGTTGTACGGGCGTTTTGTTTTTACCATCTGGAATCGAAAAAGATTTTTGCTAAATGGAAGGCATCTTTCTTCTGGAGCTAAGCGCTGTGAGCGAATATTCCTGTAGTCTGATGTTTTTTCGTTTGATGACGGGCACATGGTGTTTTCGTTCGGTTAGATCGGGAGGACGCGCCGCGGGAAATGTCAGTAGTGACAGTGACCAGTTATGCGCAGTACCAGTAACGGCTCTTGGTTTGACAGCTGATAATTTATTTAATGCTTTGATTTGTTGTTTTGTATCAAACATATATGTTTTGGAATTTCTGGGAGTTATGAGCTCGGTTATCCAGATTTTCCACCGATGAAACCCTGGAAAGTATAGTTCGGAAGTGGGAGAGCTTGTGAATTGGGCCGAAAGGGACCAGAACCAAGAATAAATAAAATAAATAAGTAAATCCGAATGACGGAGGACTCACAATGACCTGGTGGTTAAGAGGTAAATTTCGGTAGAGGTAAACATTAGACACAAAAAAATTAGACATTATTCCTTAGAAAATTGGTTGCCGATTAATTTCCTTTTGTCCCTTATATAAATAAGGAAAATAAAGGTTTATTTCGGAAACCAATAGAGTAAATTCTTATTACCTCAACTAATTATGTTGTTTTATGTTAATGACACTGTTACATAGAGACCAAACTCAACTGTATACAAAACTCGTTCACTCGTTAATTATTCGCCGCTATCTTTTGTCCGGACCGAAAATTCAAAGTAGACAAACGCTGTTTATTGCTTTTCAAAGGAAACAACCCTTTTGGCGGTCTTTAAGCAGATACAAGCAAATACTTCTAAATAAAAGGTTATTTTAAATGGCAAAACAGGGCTAATCTAAAATAAAACAACACTAACCCAAGGGGTGCCAACATGTGTAATCCAGAAAATTAAGGAAAACATATAGGTGTTATATAAATTCTGGATAACGATGTTTTAGTGCCTTTGAACAGTGAATAAGTTATTCAAAAACTTACCTTGGGACAACACAAAAAATATGGTTTAAAGCTGTTGTTGCAGGGTGTCCAGATTTCGTTGCATATGCAGGGTATCTTGGTTTATAGTCCTTGGGCCAGTAGTAATGAAATAATAAGAACACTTTGAAAACCTTTTAGGGTGGTTTCTTTTGATGAGTTTACAACGAATATACATACCGCCATATACAGGGTTTTTCACAAGATATCCGACAACCTTTAAGGGCTAATTCTACAATAAAAAAACTTTATATGAACATTATCCTAAACGTCTTAGTTTTTGAAATACATGGTGTTAATAACACAGGCACACAAAAAAGTCTTGTATCTGTAACCAGACCTACCTACAGGTAAGTTTTTTGATGTCCTAAAACCGAATCTGAAGTCAGAATTTACCCATCACCCTCAGATTTTGCCCCAGCTACCGCAGCTACCCTCTAACCCGCCCCAGAGAGCGAATATTTCACTTTGTACAAAAGTAAAAACAGAAGTATCCAAGTTA
The DNA here is from genome assembly GCA_014170235.1 of Listronotus bonariensis. Taxonomy (NCBI): domain Eukaryota; kingdom Metazoa; phylum Arthropoda; class Insecta; order Coleoptera; family Curculionidae; genus Listronotus; species Listronotus bonariensis. Next base: position 24,012 of record JACEGR010001972.1, on the reverse strand, counting down.
TCTTTTTAATGTCCTAAAACCGAATTTAAAGTCAGAATTTACCCATCACCCTTAGAGTTTGCTCCCAGCTACCTCAGCTACCTTCTAACCCACCCCAGAGGGTGCATATTTCACTTTGTGTAAAAGTTAAAAATAAAAGTATCCAACTTACGTTTTTTAAGTCTCTAAAACCGAATCTGAAGTCAGAATTTGCCCATCACCCTTAGATTTTTCCCCAGCTACCCTGCCCCAGAGGGCGAATATTTCACTTTGTGCAAAAGTAAAAAACAAAAGTATCAAAGTTACGTTTTTGATGTTCTTAAACCGAATCTGAAGTCAGAATTTAGCCATCACCCTTAGATTTTGCCCCAGCTACCCTCTAACTTGCCCCAGAGGGCGAATATTTCACTTTTGTGCAAAAGTTAAAAACAAAAGTATCCAAGTTACGTTTTTCGATGTCCTAAAAACGAATTTGAAGTCAGAATTTACCCATCACTCTTAGGTTTTGTTCCAGCTACCCCAGCTCCCCTCTAAACCATCTCAGAGGGCGAAGATTTTACTTTGTGCAAAAGTAAAAAGTAAAAAAATCTTAATTATATTATTAAAATAAAATCTTAATTACAACTTTTTTTAGCAGAAAAATGAATATCAAGGATAGAAGGCATATGAACCAAGTTTTTTCTAATCTACTCTGAAGCTTACACTATTATTTGAAGAATAACTACTAGTCTGATTGAGTACGGAGCATTGCGGTGAATTATGACATTAGATTTATTTCTAGTATTTTAAAAATCGTATACTTTTATTTTTAACATCAGTACAAACTAAAAAATTGCCTTCTGGGGCAGGTTATAGGGTAGCTTGGGTAGCTGGAGTCAAATCTAAGGATGATGGGTAAATTCTGACTTCCGATTCGTTTTTAGGATATCAAAAACGAAACTTGTATACTTTTATCTTCACCTTTTGTGCAAAGTAAAATACTTGCCCTCTGAGGCGGCACGGCATAGAGGGTAGTTGGGGATAGTCGGGGCAAAATCTAAAGGAGATGAGTAAATCCTAGCTTCAGATTCGTTTTTAGAACATAAAAACGTAATTTGTATACTTTTGTTTTTACCGTTTGCACAAAGTGAAATATGCGTCCTCTGGGGTGGGTTAGAGGGTAGCTGGGATAGCTGGGGCAAAATCTAAGGGTGATGGGTAAATTCTAACTTCAGATTCGGTTTTAGGACTTAAAAAACGTAACTTGGATACTTTTATTTTTAACTTTTGCACAAAGTGAAATATGCACCCTCTGGGGTTGGTTAGAGGGTAGCTGTGGTAGCTGGGGCAAAATCTAAGGGTGATGGGTAAATTCTGACTTCAGATTCGGTTTTAGAACATCAAAAAATGTTACTTTGATACTTTTGTTTTTTACTTTTGCACAAAGTGAAATATTCGCCCTCTGGGGCGGGTTAAAGGGTAGCTGGAGTAGCTGGGGAAAAATCTAAGGGTGATGGGTAAATTCTGACTTCAGATTCGGTTTTAGGACTTAAAAAAACGTAAGTTGGATACTTTTATTTTTAACTTTTGCACAAAGTGAAAAATGCACCCTCTGGGGTGGGTTAGAGTGTAGCTGGGGTAGCTGGAGGCAAAATCTAAGGGTGAAAGGTAAATTCTGACTTCAGATTCGGTTTTAGGACATCAAAAAACTTACCTGTAGGTAGGTCTGGTTTCAGATACAAGACTTTTTTTGTGTGCCTGTGTAATTTTTAAAAATATTGTTTTTTTTTTAAATAATTTTTATATCAATTTAATTATCTCTAAAAAATTTGGGGAACGCCTCCTATGCACCAAGAAACAGTATTTAGCATACAAAAAAAATAATTTTTAGCCGTGTCGTTCAAAATAGGTTTGAGGTAAATATTTTTAGAAAAAATGGTACGCCCCTGCATTTTTTAAAAATAAAAATATATCTTAAAATTCCCATTTAGTTTGACACAAATTTGATTACCTGACTTTTTTTTTTTTGATGCACGATTTTCGCGTAAATAAATAAAACCACTTCTCGACATGGCCAAATCTCTATATCTAATTAAAGAATAAATAACAAAGGTGATTTTTTACTTGGAATTTGATATTGCTGTAAATAGATTTTTGATATTATCGATACGAAGTGACCATGCCGAGATAATGATATTGTTTCAAAGCCCTTGGTAACATAGCTACGAAGCTACTCCACTGTGTTCTACGAAGAATTTTATTCGCGCATAAAAACCATTTTATTTTATAAAAAAAAACAAATAAAAGTTAATTAGGAACTTAATATAATATCAAAAAAAGTATCAGATTTAACACCAACATTCCCTTTAAAAATGTTTAAACCGCAGTTACAAAATAATACGGCGTATATTTTAGGAAGCATCCAAGATTCCCAGATATATCGATCGATCCCGTTCTCAGTCTCTGAGTCACATTCGGAGAAAAATGAATTTCATGAGCTGGAACTGAATAATTTACGGAAGGTAATACAGGGTAATCTAAGGTTAAGAGTTTAGCTATTTATTTTGTTACTGCCGCACAATGCTGTAATATATAAAAGTTTCATATGCAGCGAGCGCTAAAAACAAGGACACCTAAAGAAGACGTATTGTTAAAATTATTAAAAAACTTTTTTACAATCACAATTTTGTAAATTAATAAAAATTATTTAAATGAGTATTAAAAAGTAACGGCAGTTAGCATAACTTCTTTAAAAGTTACTTATGAAGTTGTTTTTTTATATTTTAAACAAGAAAATTTACAGGCAGCACTCTAAGAAAATAAACTTGTTTTTTTTTAAAGCTGTATTAAGATTTTACAATAAAAATGTAGTAAGCTATACCAGAAAAGACCTTTAATTTGATTATTAAACATAACCAGTTAATAGTTTTTTTCTTGTATTTAACTTGAAATTGAAATACGCACTCAATAATTAGGGGTCATATTAATATACAAATAAGGAGCTTAAAATCAAAACGCAGGTTTTGATTAAACACAATTTTAAGCATATCTCACAATTTCTACTTCGCATTATATTACTTATGTTTAAAAAGTATTTAAATTGAAAAATATTATATTATAAATATATAAATTAAACTTCCCAGCAAACACTATTTGCCGGCAATATACATTTTTCATATTGGCATTGATGGTAAAGCATTGGCAATTGGTGGCAATATTATGCCAACATCTTATACGCATTAAAAAGTCAACCCTAAATAACCACTTAATTGCCAATAAATTTTACATGCAGGCGAATTACCGGCAAGCATACAAAAATGGCGGCATACCAATCCTGATTAAATAAAGCACGCGTTTTTATTGCAGGCAAATAAATATTGGATTTTTGAAGGCAAACCTTCAACGCATATTCCTACTTTTTAAACCATATTATTAACATTGGTATTTAACTAACATTTGAGCAATTTTTTTGATCTGTTTTATTTATAATGGCAGCTAAACAACATTATTTTATGATTTTTTACATAATTTAAAGGAAATGGCCTTTTCATAACATTTTATTGTTAAAAATCATGCAAATAAAAATTAGGCCAAACAAAATGTTTATTATGTATTTTGGAGCGAATAAAAATAAAATGATGGTAAAATTAGCTACGTTAATTTCGACCGAAGGTGACCGCTTTGTGCATTTGTTTTCTACGTGGTTTTCTAGCTTTTAAGTTTCTTTTCTAAAGAAAAGTATTCATTACCTAATAAGTGTTGTGTGATTAATTGGTGATAGCTAATCGAGAAGGCAAGATATTCAAGTAGATTGTTAGGAGCTGTAAACATTTTGTTTAAAACTTTATTAAAAGTTTTAAAGACGTGTTAATAAAAATATTATTTATATTTAATAGTTTTTTGACATACCGATAGATGGCGTAATGGACAATAAACTACTACGTTTCTGCAATATCTTCGCTTTTTATCGTCTAAACCGTACCCATTAGACAAAAAGAATTCGAGAGCGGTCTGCGGTAGGTGATCTCACTTAGCTTTGAAAGAAATATCTTCGGCCAGTGTAAAAATCTGCATCTCCAAGTTGGACAGTGTTCCGAGAGATGGTACTTTGCTTTGCAAGGAAATTGCATGCAGTAAGGAGTTTTTTTCTATTTTAATTCTCAAATAAAATATCGCATCATTTTAGCTTTTAAAAAAGTATATGCGACAATTTTCGTCAATAAGACGTCAGCTTGCTGCTTGGGAGTATCTGCATTTGCCCATTTTCGTGTCTTTTTGTTATCTTTTTGCCAATAACTTATTAATGATGGATGCCATCATCTTATACGCATTTTTGTGCCAATAACTTATTAATGACGGATGCCATCACTTTATCTGCAACATTCGGCCTAATAACGGCCAATTGCCCACTTTCGCGTCTTTTGATACCTTTTTGCCAATGCCTTGCCATTAAAGAGTGTTGGCAATGCCAGTACAACGCCGGCAAAAAATGTTATATGGGTTATTTTAATTAAGAAAATTTTATATTCATAGATGGAAGACACACACTAAAAATTGTGTTTTATCAGAAACTGCGTTTTGATCTGAAGCTCCTCGAATGATATTGCTGATTTTATACCAAGTATATTTTCAACACAAGTAGGCTTTACAATTAATACAACATCCCAATGTAAAATTAACTGCCTCATTTAAATTTTTAAATCACAAAAGAGCTCTTAGAACAACTCTCTTTTCCAGTGATCTTCTTTATGAATAAGATAGATAGATAGATAGATATTTTGGGTGGAAGGTGCATCGGCGACTAGGGCCATTTAGCACCACTTAGCATGTAATATATGATATTTTAATTATGTCTTGATTACCATTATATTTTGGTATAGATACCGATGTCTTTTGTGTAATTTATAATGTTTTGAATGTTGTTTATGTTCTCATGTAGGCAGTCTTTCAGATTGGCAGTTTGTAGGTTGTTAGAGACTCTGTGTTGTGCGTAATTAGGGCATTCGATCAAAAGGTGTTTAACAGTCAATGAGGTGGAGCATGTATCGCACAAAGGTGGATCTATATTATTCAGGAGGTATGAATGAGTCAGTTGGCAGTGACCTATTCTAAGTCTATTATAAACGATTGAATCTCTTCTGGAGAGTGATGTTGGGTGTGGAAGGAAGAAGTTATTTTGTATAGATCTTAATTTGTTGGTATTGGGGATGGATTCCCACTCTCTTTGGACTCTTTCCAGAGTGATGCTTTTGATTATTGGGTGTAGGTCTGCACGTCTATAGAAGTAATCATGGCTATCCGCCAGGTTGGATGCTTCTTTGGCTAGTAGGTCTACAGTTTCATTTCCCTTGTATTCCCACATGGCTAGGTACGAACATAAATGCAACTACATTGTGCTTGTAGTTAAGTTCCGTGATAAGATCATGTATGCAACTTAGTAGTGGGTCCAGAGATAGGGTTCTTTTAAGCTATCGAGCGATGTTTTGGAGTCAGTTACAATCAGAAAGTTTTTTTCTTTCTCATTCTTTAGAGAGGTTAGTGCCGATTTAATTGCAAAAGCTCCGCAGTGAGTATGCAAGAGTATGGATGTAGTTTGAATGAAGCCTGATGAGAGGTACCTGTGTTAATGGTAGCAAAGTAGGCGGCACTCGTGTGTCGTTCTGACTTTGAACCATCTGTGAATATTTTTATGAAGTTGTCAAATTTGGTGGATATGATGTCAAGGTATTCCGTTCTAATTACATTGTGGCTATCGTTATGTTTATCAAATTTTGTTAGTGAGTAATCTATTATAAGTTGTGATCTGGCCCAGGGTGCAAATCTGTATGGGTAGATAAAGGGGTTTTGTGGGAGAAAATTTCCGATTTGTTCACAGAGAAGACTGAATTGGTGGTTAGAGCTGTAAGTGTTGGATATAGTGTGGTTATATTCTATTTGTGTTCGGAAAAAGTTGTGGTGGGTGGGAAGGGAGTGTTTGAACCATAGGGAGGAGGCATATTTTAAGAGGCAATAGTTTCTTCTGTGATTTAAGGAGTAGATGCCGGCTGTGCTTTGAACGCTGGGAATGGGGCTGGTTCTAAAGGAACCTGTGCATAAGCGAAGCGCTTGGTTTTGAATGGGTTCGAGGGTGTTAATATAAGATTTTCTTGCAGAGGCGTATATGAAGTTTCCATAATCCAGTTCTGATCTAATCAGGCTTGAGTATATCTTTAGAAGTGAGTGTTGGTCGGATCCCCATGTTGTATGGGATAGTAGTTTTAGTAGATTGAGGTCTTTTTGCATTTGGCGCGTAGATACTTGATGTGTTCAATCCAGTTTAGCTTATTGTCTAGTATAAGTCCCAAAAATTTGATATTGTCTTTTATAGGGATTGGACGTCTATTTAGTTCTAGTGCATTAAGTCGAGAGCAGTTCCTTTTTCGGCAGAAGTGAACAGTGGAAGACTTAGGGGGAGAGAATTTAAGGCCGTGGGAGTTAGACCATGATGTTAATGAGTTTAAGCAGTTTTGAATTTTCCTTTCGCAGGTTCTTATTTGCTTGGAGGAGTAGTAGATGACGAGGTCGTCGGCATATATCTTATATTTAATATCTGGATTGATAAAGTTTTTAATGGATTGAAGGGCGATGACAAACAAGGTGGGACTGATAGAGGATCCTTGGGGGACGCCATTTTGGAGAGTGTAGGAATCGGAGTATGCATGATTTACTCTTACTTTGAATTGTCTATGTGACAGAAAGTTATAAATGAAATTGCAGATGTGGCCCTTCATGCCCCAGTCATGAAGAGTTTGCATTATACTATATCTCCATACTCGGTCGAAGGCATTAGTTAAGTCCAAAAAGACTGCAATGAGATGTTGTTTTTTGGAAAGTGACCTCTGGATGTCGATTTCTAAATTGGTAAGGCAATCAATTGTAGATCTATCCCATCTGAATCCATATACTTCATTGTCGATTAAGTTATGTTTTTCCAGAAACCACATTAGTCTGAAGTTGACCATCCTTTCAAGAAGTTTACATAAGTGTGAAGTAAGGGAAATGGGTCGGTAATTGTTGGCAGCTAATCGAGACTTATTGGGTTTATGAATTGGAACTATTATGGCTGTGTTCCAGGCTTCAGGGTATATGTTATGAGTCCAGATATAATTATAGATTTTTAGTAGATATAATAGTGTCGATGTTGGTAAATTTCTGATCATTGGGATAAGGATATTATCGTGACCGGGAGCTGTGCATTTAGCCTTATGTAAAGCGTCTTGTAGTTCTGTTAAGGTGAAATAGATGTTATATGAATATTCTATGCGAGTGTCAAAGTTGAGTTTAGTTTTTTCTGAGGTATTTTTGTGTGTGAGGAAATCATCATCGTAGTTATCTGTGCTGGATGAATTTGAGAAATGTTGTGCGAAACAATTGGCAATGTCTTCTTTGGTCGATAGATAGGAGTTATCATCCTGGATGGTATCGATGTGGTTAATGGGTCGCCCTCTAAGTCTTTTTATCATGTCCCAGACTTCTTTAGAAGAGGAATCTCTGTTAATAGAAGAGGTGTATTTTTGCCATGTTTTCTTTTTTGATTCTTTTATTAGTCTTTTGGCCCTAGCTCTAGCTTTTTTAAAGTCAATGAAGTTGGGGGAGGAGGGGTTATGTTTGTATTTATTTAAGGCAGTTTTTCTTTGTCTTATGGCAATCTTAATTTCGGGTGACCACCATGGGACAGGGGTTTGTTTGAGTAGTTGGTAAATTTTGGTATGCTAAGATTGGCTGCATCAATTATGGCTTTGGTGAATAATTCAACTGTTTGGTTAATGTCTTCAGGGTTGAATTCTGGTAGAATGATGGAATCGTGAAATTTTGACCAGTTGGCTTTTTTTAGGTTGTATGTGGGAGGAGCGGTAGTAGTTTCAGTAGGGGAATTAGGTGATATTAATATTGGGAAGTGGTCGCTTCCAAATGTGTCATGTAAGGTATCCCATTGCAGGTCAGTACTAAGGCTATGACTACAGATGGTGAGATCTATGCAAGATGAGGTACCTGAAGAGGAACTTACGAATGTGGGAGAGCGAGTATTAAGAAGTGAGAGGTTTTGACTCGCAAGTAGGTTCTCTATAATAAGTCCCTTAGGATTGGTTAGTGAAGAGCCCCATAGAGGGTTATGTGCGTTAAGGTCACCTAATAGTATGAAGGGCCTGGGAAGGGACGAGATGATCTTATTTATTGAATCACTAGTGATTTGTGTAGAGGGAGAAAGATAGAGATTGCAGATGGTAAGTGAGGGGTTGCCTAAGATTTTGATTGCGCAGGCTTCTAGTTCAGTATCTAGTGTTATTTCCTCGGAAGTGATGTTGCCCCTAACAAGTATAGCGACACCACCCGAGGGTCTGTTTGCATTATCTCGGTCATTGCGATATATCTGAAAATTACGGAGATTGAACGGGGAATTGGGTTTTAGGTTAGTTTCTTGTATGGCTATTATGGATGGATGATGATTTGATATGATAAGTTTAAGATCCTCAAAATTGTTTCGAAGGCCATTCATGTTCCACTGTATGATGTTATGATTGAAAATGGTGGACAATTGGTTGTTAATAAATTAGGTAGAGATGGAGGATCTAGGTATAGTAGTTGTTATTTTTTGTGTTTTGCTTTATGTTTAGAGCTTGAGTAGCTATCGATTGATATGTCGCTTTGTGAGCTTTGGGAAGATTTATGAGATTGGGAAGATTTGTTAGTTGGTTTACTTGGTTGTTTATCAGGGATTTTGGTAATAAGGGATGGTTTTGTTGGGATGGATACTTTGATTTGGGTGTTGGGAGTGGATGAGGTGGAGGGAGGGAAGATGGGAGATTTGGGGGAATGATAGGAGGTTTATCGTTTGTTAGGATAAGAGGGATGTCACATTGTGTAGAAGCATTGGAATATGTTTTTTAGTTTGTTGAGTTGCAGTACTGAAGGATATCGGAATGGAGGGGTTGAGAAGGTTGTATTTTGTTTTAGCTTCGAAGTGGGAAATTTTTTCTGTTACTCTTATTTTTTGTATTTCAAATTCTTTTTGTAGGTAGTGCACCCTTTATATCTTGGGGAGTGGTTTCCATTGCAGTTAGGACAGAATGTGGGAGTTATGCAGGTAACGTCATCTGGATGGGAGTAACCGCAAGAGGCGCATATTTTAGGGTTAGTGCAATTTTCAGAGGTGTGGCCGAAGCGCTGACAGGAGAAGCAACGGAGGGGAGCAGGGATGTACTGTCTAACTCTGAGGGAGTAAAATCCAGCGTGTACGGTTTGTGGGAGGGTGTGGGATTTAAATGTGAGAATGTAGTTGGATGAAGGTACGAAAGCGTTGTCTTTTTTAATATTCATTCGTGTTATTTCTGTAACGTTTTGATCTTTTAAGTTTTCTAGAATTTCTGGGATCGAGCAGTTGTTTAAATCTGAGCAAGTAACTATGCCTTTGGTGACGTTTAGGCTTTTATGTGGGAGTGATGTTACTTCATATACGTGTAATTTATTTAATTTGGAGGCTTTAACGGATTGATTTTCGTTTTTTACTTCAATTAACAGAGATCCATCTTTTAACTTTTTGTGTTCTCCAATTCACCAAAGAAAGCAACTAATGACTTATGTATAATAAATGGGGATACATTGTTAAACGAGTCTTCTTTTCTTTTAATAATAAAATATTTTCGAAAGTAGGTATTATTGGGGGAGAATTTAACTCAATTCTGGGTCTTTTGGACCCGCCTAATGGAGGAAATTTACGTGAATCCATGCGATTCCCACGAGTAGCCTAGGAAATGAAAGTCAGCCACAGCAGAGCCTGGATACTATGGTAAGGCTAATTACGACCAGATTTCGCCTGGTGTCTGGAAGGTACCGATTGCGACTCACATGTGCTGAGCCATGCATCCCATGAGCTCGGTTACTTACACTTGGGGATTGCACATTACATGTAGGACGATCACGGGACGAATACGCACGAGACTGGGGTACCTCGGGGTTGTCAAGCCCGTATCTCGATAAACGAGATCCCCTGAGGGGTTTATGAATAAGAATATAAGAGAAAATTTAAAGAAGCAGCTGGGATTTTAAAAATCAAAATGTATCCGGCAAGCCTAGTATCGACATACTAAATCTCTAGCAGCTGTTGCTTAACCGTGCTCTTAGCTATAAGCACTAAGTTTAATGCTGAAGATAAAATAGACACTATATCTACTAGTTTTTTGATTTGGATGGCTATATTACCAAAACTGTAAAAAATAGACATATCAAATGGTATTTTCTTAAAGCTCTTAAAAATATCTATTTAATGGTGATGCAATATACAGATTGTTTCATTTTAAAAATGCCGGTTTACTATTAAATTCCCGAGAATGACCATATTTCCGAAACTATTAAAATTGGATATATCACGTGGACTTTATTTAAAGCTCTTAAATAGGTCTTTCGAATGGTAATATAATATACAGTTTCGTTTAAAGAAAGTACCGTTATTGTAATAAATCGAAATGTTCAATTGTTTTTCGATTGGCAGCACGTTAATCAGCGGAAAAAGTACTAGAACCAGACTTCTTATCTTCAAAAATAAAAAAATCAGCAATAGGTCCGACTTAAAAATACTTCCCCTGTATAAGTAGTAGTTTTTTAAAACTAGTTTTAGTTAACACTTGAAAACGGTTGGAGATAGATACCATCCGAAACGTCGTGGATCAGTTAAAAATAAACAATGGAAGTCCAAGAAAGTAGTATTATTAAAAACACAACATTGTCTACCACTTTCAAAGAAACATTAATAGGCCTTTGTAAACACTATTTATATTTTTTTTTCCTTATAAACTTATTTATAATGTTATAATTCTTTTTTAACGAAATATTCACTTTCAATTCCTTTTTATTTTTTAAAGAGCGAAATAAAAAAGGCGTTCAATGAATTGGCGCAGCCCAGCCAACACAGCCCATGGACTTTAATTATGGACGCAATCAAATAGAGCAGCGCCTATTTAATTGGAATCGCTTAGCGAAGCACCGCTCGGCAACGGTTCTACTTTTAAAACAGACAGAAAGAGGCGGTATGCACTGTAGACTGGGTAAAAAAAACATTTTTTTAACGGTACTGTGAAACAGTGGCGAAGTGTGCTGGGGGCTTCTGTTTAAGCGCCCTCTCAACCAGTGATACACCCTGGAAAGGCTTTAGCAAGTAATTCAAATTTTATTAATAATCAAAACAGAAAAAAATATCTCCATATGAATTTTAAGACGGGAGTTCATCTAATCAACGCTGCCAAAAAAGATTTAATTTTCTTAAGAACTGACGAAACTTTTTGCAGTTAAAAACTGAAGCTGAAGCTTCAACAGGCCAGTGTGGAACCACTAAAGATTTTGTCGAAAAACGTAAAAGAAAAACAAAAACTTTTTATGATGAAGTTCAAAGTTCAACATGAAGATGTAGAACAAAAATTTATATATTCTACGTAGCTTTGGATATTCTTATTGAAACATTATAAACACGGTTTGAAGATTTTATACAGATTCATAAAAAATTGTCTGTAAAAATTTACACTCAACAAGTAAAAATATTGGTTGTATTAAAAAACTGCTTAACTTTAAAAAAAAGATTTATCGTTAGAAATCGTAGATGAATGTAAATTGTTTTGCAGCTTCATGACCGAAATTAAAAATGGAAATAAACAAGAAACAAAAGACATATTACCACTTTTAAAGCTGTTTTTACAGTTTGAAAGTTTTCTTGCATGCAAGTTTTTATTGCTGCAACTTTTCGATCTGCACACGCGCATTCTTCTTTTTTTAAATTTGCTGCAATGTGCACGTGCGCAGATCGAAAAATTGCAGCAAGAAAAAATTGCATGCAAGAAAACTTTCAAACTGTAAAAACAGCTTAATAACAAACCATTTGGAGAATGGTGTGTGAATGGGAAGGAGTAGGGGTCAAGGTACAATAAGCCTTTAGGCTGCAGTGCACCACCTAGGAGGGCGATCGTCGGACCTGGGTGGGATGACCCCGAAAGGGCGAAAAAAAAAAGAAAAAACCATTTGGAGAGCGTCTACCCAAATTTAATAAAATTATATAATTTTTTTATACCATTGCAACTAATAGCGCCGGCGCTAAGAGGTCATTTAGTTGTTTACGCAAAATAAAGTCATATCAAAGGACCACTATGGGCAAACAAAGGCTAAACGACTTAGCCCTAATAAGCATCGAGGCAGATTATGCTCTTGATGTTGACTTTGGCACAGTTTTAGATAAAATTATTGTTTTAGTTAATTTGTATTTTATATTTGTTTTTACAAAAATATATATAATTATCAGAATATTCTGATAATTTGTGTTTTTTTCCTTTCGCCCTTTCGGGGTCATCCCACCCAGGTCCCACGACCGTCCCCTAGGTGGTGCACTGCAGCCTGAAGGCTTATTGTACCTTGACCCCTACTCCTTCCCATTCACACACCATTCATTCCATAACTTGGATGATTGCTGCTCGGTCCGTTTGTTCACCCCCGAGCAGAACACCGTGTGCCGTTGCCTAAAACCGACAACGCCGGTCACCCATCCAAGTTATGGGCGCGCACTTCACTGCTAACTCCGGAGATCGATGCTACCGATACAACCGGAGCAGCCACAAGCGCGCCTGATAATTTGTGTTACAACGACCAACAGTTTTCTAACAACAATCTTTTTTTCCTAATTCATAACACTTTAATCGTAGATCTGAAAAATATACCACACAAATTCTTCAAGAAAATTAGAATTCCTACAAAAAGGCTCTTTTCGTAAAGTGTCGTCTAATAAGCCATTTCCATGTAATTGGTCTTTGAACATTAAATTATTTTTTCAATTTTGTTTTTTGAGTTTGTATTTTTGTCACTATTACCATACGCGCAATAAGAGGGAGCTGGGGATGCTTAGCCCCCGAGACGGCGATTAGCCCCCCAAATTATTGAACATTTAAAGTATATTAGTGTTTTTCGGCAAATATACTCTATAAAGTGGGGCTTAAGCCCCCAAAAACGAGAGGCTAGTTGAGCCACTGACTATTACAAATTCAATACATATTTTTAAAGAAAACAATCTGTATTTTTTAATAAATAATAGTTTAAAAACTAAAAAACACGCTTTTATATGCAACCGAACTAAAAATTAGAAAATAATTTTTCATTACAAAGAGTTTGTCACTTCAGAGTAAAAAGCGTGGGGTGCTTAATATATTAAATGCTATAATTATTCTATTTGCCAATATCTATGAGGGAAAAGAAGTTATGAAAAAATAGTAAAATGCACCCCACGCTTTTTACTCTGAAGTGACAAACTCTTTGTAATGAAAAATTATTTTCTAATTTTTAGTTCGGTTGCATATAAAAGCGTGTTTTTTAGTTTTTAAACCTTTATTTATTTTTCATTTTTAGTTCGATATATCAATTAGTTTTTTAAAAATAAATGCTCCAGTTTATTCACTAAAAATTCCTTCGCCATTTTGTCAAGAGTAGTATTAGGACACTTATTTATCCTGGCGGTCCTAAACAGGATAACGGGATACTGTTTTTAAATTATTGCATTGTCATCGGTCCTTGATACGTGTGCAAAGTTTCAAAGAAATTGAATCGCTGGAAGTTGGTAAAAATTAGGCTCAAAGATTCCGTTACATAGATAGTTTCAACCCAAGCTAATAAAAGCGTGTTAAAAATAAACATAGCTCAGAGTTGGGTCGTATTCGAATACTCAGTATTTTGAATAGTATACAGAATACATTTTGCCGGTATTCAAATAGTATTCGAATACATTTGTGTTTGTTATTCGGTATTCGGCAGAATACTTTTTGGTTAGTAATCGGGATTCTGCGTATTCAAATACTTTTAAAGTATTCGACAAATACTTTTTTGAGTATTCAAATACCGAGCGTTCCGAGTATTCAAATACCGGAATGTGTAAGCAGTATTTGAATACCAAAATTATCACGAGTAGAAGACCAAAGGGAACAAAAAGCATGAAAAAATGAGAGATGGGGATCTTTTTTTCCTTTTTAAATTTTTAATCATCGGTTTTATCTTTTTCTAGTATTCGAATCTTTTTTTTCCAGTATTTGAATACTTTTTTTCTTCCAAGTATTCAAATATTCGGTATTCGAATACTTTCTTTTTCCGGTATTTGTATTCGTATTCGAATACCGATTTTCAGTATTCGACCCAACTCTGACATAGCTTATGCTAAATTTTTAAAAAAATAAAATATTAAGTTTTAAAAATAATTAATATGAAATATACGGGTTGTTACATTTAAATTAACGAAATTGCCTTATTTTAACAGCTTCTTAGTAGCATTATTTTGAAGTTATTCGCGATTAAAATGGAGCAAAATATGGACGGCAAGTCTGTATTTTGAGGACGTAAGCCTACAGTTGCATAAAATATCGATTATTTAGAATTGTGGCCACATATTCGAAGCAAATCTTACGAAAGTTTTCACACCTTTGTTACTTTACTGCCTTTTCATATTATCAAAAGACGGAAATACGGGCTACGAACCAACGCTATCGAAGTGTATGGAGTCAAATGAAACCTTTCATACGCAGAGAACGGTGAAAGTCGGCAAACTCAAAGGCTTCGTATAATTTTATATCTCTCTGTCCGCCAAAACCGGCTTATTGTGTAAAGGAGCTTAGGCAGAGTATGAAATGATTGTAATTTTTTAGTTAAACTGCCTGCATCTTAAAATAAAAACAAACAATTTGCGGACACATGTTTGTATTACTGAGGGTCTTTCTAGTGACGAAAATTTTTGTGCGTCACGCTCTAGGGCTTGAAGCTCTTGAACTGCTCTAAAAAGTTAGTCACTGGAACGCATCCTTAGACAAAGAAAGAGATATACTAAATTTTAAAATTTCGTTGTTTTTAACCTTTCTTGGCTTTATAATAATAATCTCTTTTTATTATCTAATTCCATTTTAAATAAATAATTTTAAAAATCCATCCTTAATCATAAAAAAACACGTTTGAAGCACAAAAACTAAAAGACGGTTGGTGCATGAGGGGCAAGGGGAAAGAAAAACGGAGTAGCTCAGGTGCATAACACTTTCCGTCACTGGAACGCCATAAAGTAGAACGAAATGCTCCTGAGCTACTCAGGAGCGCTCTATTTGCGTCACTGGAACGCCACTCTAGTTTGGGTGGATTGTCTATGGTTATAATTTAGGCGAGTCAATGAAGCTTTAAAACAGGCACTCGTATAATAACAGCTCTGATTTTGGCGGAGAAAATTGCGATAGACTGGTTGTATTTTGGCACAACAAATTTCTTATATCATTTTGTACACACAAAAGACATTTTTTATGTGGAATGAAACGTTAAATCTGAAATATTTCAAAATATGTTGCTTATATTTACTGGGTATACCGTTTTTTTCAAAAAATATGTTTAAAAATATACTAAAACAGAAATTTCTAACTGAAGCCCTAAAATACGGAGGCATAAAAAAGTTATAAATTTTAAATCTAAACAAAGGACTGCAGGTGCTCCCCTACATTTTACAACAAAAACATAAGCAAATTTTCGGATTTTGATTCTTTACCCTAAAAACACCCCTTAATACTTAATTTGATAAAAAAGGTTTTAACAATAAAAAATTTATTTAGAAATATTATTAAAAAAAATCGAAATTTTGACACCTAACAAACGATTAACTCTTCGATGATGGTAATTGGGAAATATGGTTGGTAATTTTCTAGAAACCTGCGGCAACTCCGATTTTGACGAAATTTGGTATACAGGGGTTTTTGGGGTGCTGATCACGAATCTGAAAGAATTTTTTGCGGAAACGTTTCGTTCCTGAGATACTCACCATCAGACTTAAAATTTAAACTAATCCTATTTTTACAATATTCCCCCTTCTTTTTGCACACAATTCTTGATTTAAAGCAAAAGTGGCACACAATATTTGATTTTCACCTTTTTTTACGTATTTTACATTATTTTTGCATTAAATTGCATAGCTTTACTTTGACTTATTTTAATCCCAGTGTGCCATGAAGCCCTATGTGTATGTATGGTTGCCGCATTATCAAAGAAAAGCAACGCAATTTAATGGAAAAATAATGTAAAAATGTAAAAACGGGGTTTTAAAAGGTGAAAATCAAATATTGTGTGACACTTTAGCTTTAAATCAAAAATTGCGTGCAAAAAGAAGGGGGAATATTTATAGTGAAAATAAGCTTAGTTTAAATTTGAACTTTGATGATGAATATCTCGAGAACGAAACGTTTCCGCCAAAAACATCTTTCAGATTCGTGATCAGCGCACCAAAAACCCCGTATACCAAATTTCGTTAAAGTCGCGGAGTTGCCGCAGGTTTCTAGAAAATTACCATATATGGTTGTATTTTGTCCAAAGAAATGGGTGGTAATACTTTGTACAAACCTTTTAGAGACACCCTGTATATGAGCAGAAGCGTAATTTAAAAAGGTCTAGGTATATTTTATTTCAAAATAAAATAACTATGTATCTTTTTTCTCTAAATAATGTACACGCCAATACATTGTTATCGTAAAGTAAGCTATTATATTTTCGTTATATTTACTAATCTAATCTTTACCTCATTAATCAAGGCCAAAAATAGTTTAACACTTGTAACATGAGTTTTGAGTCTATTAGACTATTTTTAGTTTAAGGTCTGCACGCAAAATTTAAATTAATGCTACCTGATTAGGGTTCACTCACTTTAATTTTTTTAGAACAGGAAAGGACAGAGTAATCACGAGATTAATTTAAAAAAAAACAAAAAATATTGTTATAATGCACGACGTCTGTTAAAGTGTACGCATCATAGAATTATTTTTTGTTATTAAATTGAAGTATAGTTACAACAAAAATTTTTTATGAAATTATACGTCGCCCATAAATGATATTAGGTTGGTTTGGTTAGACTGACCTGACTGACCACAACTAACAGCTCAATTTCACGTGGCTAGAGATGGCGTTTAGTTCTAACCAACTCACATATTTGTCTGTCAGTTAGACCTATGTTAGACCCAACGTTAGACCATCAATCCAGCGGTCCAGATATGCACTTTTAGGTTAATATTAAAAACAGTGGGACTCAGTGGTGTACCTAGCCAGAGTTTGGGGGCGTAGGGGTCGAAATCCTTATAGAGTGTCTGTATTCTTTAAAAACAAAGTTTTGCTTTAAGTGACCGCTCAAAAACATAGGATTTCATTTTAACACGGGGTAAAAATTGTCATAAATATTTAATAGTGATTCGGCAAAAGTCAAGAAATTAAATTTGTTCCAAATTCAATGGGAATTTTAAAAATAATTTTTATTTTGGGAAAAAGCAGTAAAGCACCATTTTTTCTTGAAAAATAGTCCATATATATATATATATATATATATATATATATATATATATATATATATATATATATATATATATATATATATATATAGGTACAGACGTTACTGGTACTTTTTTTTTATTTTACATAAAAATGTTTTTTGCTGCTGTTAAGCAATGTAACAGAAACCAATTAAATATCTATAGAGCGGTTTAAAAATTGTAAAATAAAAATTGTTTTCTTTTTAGAATTTTACAAACCTGTATATCTAAAAGGAAGCGTTTTCGGACATATGTTTATATACAAAACTGGGGCTTATTTTTGAAGTAAAATATACCACTAAAATTTGATGCATGAATTTCGGAACACCCTCTTTATGTAGCAAGCCTAGTATCGACCATGAACCCATGAACCATGATAAATCGGTTAAGCTTAAAGTCGGTCTATATAAGGTCACGACATTCGGCCATATTGCTTTGACGTGCTATGACGTCACATCTCCCATTTTTCGGCCATGTTGTTCAGTGCCGGAAATACACAGTTTATTGTATTAGTAGAACAACCGTTTAAACAACAGTTTTTAATTGTTATTAAGTTGTAAATTCTTTTACTCTAAATAAAAAACATTTGGAATTACATCTTTCAACAAATATCACTTCCAGAACAATGCAAAATGAAATGCGCAAATTCTAGACGCCACTGGATTGATCTTCAGCTTTGATTTTTACCCAGTCTTGCCAACTTTTCTTCGAGAAGTGCCCTTCCTTGCGTCCCCTGACCTCGAACCGCCTAAAAGTTATGTCACAACCTTATAAATAAACACTAACCTTGGTTAAGCTTGGGAACAAAGCATAGTGTATAAGTCGTAGTTACGTTATGCCTTGTTTAGACACGGCCAGTAATTTAGTCGAGTAGTGAGTAATTAAGTATTTTTGTGCGTGCGGACAGTAAAAATGACGAAAGTAGTTTAGTGTAGTAGCTGTCCACACGCACGAAAATACTTAATTACTCGCTACTCGACTAAATTACTAGCTGTGTCTGAACAAGGTATAAGAGATAACTTGAAAACGGTTGGAGATAGATAACATCCGAAACATCGTGTATTAGTTAAAATAAAAGCCAAGAAAGTCCAAGAAAGTGGTATTATTGAAGACCTAAAAACACGTTGATGTATGCCTTATCTTTTACAGTGATATAATTAACATATTTACACCATTTTTATTGTAACCCTGTACAAAGCATCACTTATAATGTTTTAGTTTAAAATATTTCCTTTTCGTTTAACCGAATTCATTACTTTCTGAACAGAACATGACAGGGTAAATGACGTTCTAATGCCGTTGTAAGTTAGATGGGTTGCCAGTTGCAAGTTTAATTACATTGGCTATCTATTTTCCAATAGTGGAACGCTGAGCTATTTGTGGTGGTTAAACTGCGAACAAAGCTAAAAATAGAAGTGGGAGTTTGGGATAATTAAATTCGGGAAAAATGATAAATTTAACTGAACAAGCCAAAGATAAAACTTTAATATTATTTCGGTCAAATACCATATGGTCCGACAAGAACAATTATAATTCCAATGATTTAACCAGCTAATATTATAGATATAACCCTTTCAACTTTAAATTACTAATAATACTGAGATATTTATACCTCACCAGCCGACCCGTGCCCACTTCGTTGGGCGTTAACTATATTTTTCTCTAAATTTTAACTACAATAAAAATATAGCCTATAGCACTCCTGAATAGTGTAGCTTTCTGATTGTAAAAGATTTTTTATGATTGGGTTAGTATTTTCGAAAATTAGCCTCTACAAACAAACAAACTTACAAACTTACTTTTTATAATATTAGTATAAGTTAGTATTTAAGCCAAGTTATTTTTTGTCAAAAAAAGGTTTTAAATTGTTTATTAAAATTTTTATTTTTTTATGCATTAAATTAGAGATTTTCCATTCCCAAAAACAAAAAGAAATAAATGCTTAGGGCAGCGTTTCTCAATCTGTGGGGCGCGCCCCTCTAGTTGAGCGTGTCAATATTAATGGGGAGGGGAGCGCAAGCATATCAGAAAAAACAATAATAACCTTGAATTATTTACTAAAAAAAGAAGTACAAAATTCTGACATAATTAAAAATAAAATACACATTAACACTGATATACACTCCTCAAAGAATTATCGCATATGCTCGATTTTTCCATAAGCTTCAATACAAAAATGCTTTCATTTAAATGGCCATATCTCTTTTAATTATTAAGGTATCAAGACAATTAAAAAAAAGAAAATGTTAAGGAAAGGTGGAGCTAACACTTTATCGTAACCGTTGTTATTTACTATTATCAATACATCCTACGGGGTGATAAAATAAAAAAAATAATAATAATAAATTTTTAATTGCCCTGCATGATATGCTGTTGAAAGGGAGGAAGGGTATAATTTATTTACAAATGATATTCGGCCCAATTAATAGCAGATTATATAGGCCGTCTAAAAATTATTAATTTTTTTCAAATTTTTTTATCACCCCGTAGGATTTATTGGTAACAGTAAATAACAACGGTTACGATAAAGTTATAGCTCCACCTTTCCTTAACATTTCCTTTTTTAATTGTCTTGATAACTTAATAATTAAAAGAGATATGGCCATTTAAATGAAAGCATTTTTGTATTGAAGCTTATGGAAGAAATCGTGCATATGCGATAATTCTTTGAGGAGGTAGTATGTACACTTATAAGGGGGCGTCCATAAATTAGGTAAGGCGTTTTTTCACATTTTTGGACCCTTCCCCCATGGTGATATTTGGTAAGATTTTCTTCCACCCCACCCCTTACCCCCTAGCTAACCAAAATAGTTTTGAAGAGCAAAAAAAGGTCCTTGACCCAAAAAGTAACACTGCATCACATTTTCCTGGGGAGGACCTGTCCCATTGTGTTCACTTTTGCTGCTGCAGAAAAATTACGTGATAATGGCAACCCCCCCATGGTGAGAGTTGGTGAGATTCACCTTTACTTCCTCCCCTCTAAACAGGATTGTATATATCAATACTAAATTCGAATTATTATGTAATATTAATTGTAAAAAATAATAATAAAATTACTAATAACTCTCCTGGGTCTGTTTTGCCAAACAACGCTTGTCGAAATATTATTTTATACACCAGAGTGGACCAGGAAAAAATATATAACTTTGTTTTTGGTTTGAAGGTGATAAAAAGCAACTAAATACATGAAAAAATGCACCTACATGTCCTATAATCAAGTACAAAATGTTTTATTCTATTTTATTTTAATCGACATGTATTGCCACCTATTAGGGACACCGTGTATAACCCACTACTAAACTAAATGTTTGTACCCTAATGTTTTACTGCTAAATAAGCTGATATTTTTTTAAAATTATGTTTAAGTTATAAATTTAGACACGTGCATAAGATTATTATTTTAAACATACATAGGTACGTAAGAAAGGTGTAAAAAAGATAATAATATTTAACAGGAGATGCATTTCACAAAGCATGCTTACTTTATTTTATAGTACAGAAAATAAAGGATTTTTCTTGCAAAATTCGCAGGAGTTTTTTTTACACAAATAGGTGACGTAATGCAAGATCGTTTAATAGGTAAGGTTGCCTCATTACGTCACATATGTACCGCACTGCTGGTTTCTTATTGGCGCCAACATAGCAAACAACGGACTAGACGGATAATGCTATGAGGGCGAAAGAGCGCGATATACAATATTTAAAAATCAGCTAGAATAATCAATAATTTATTAATAGGAAATAAAGAAGTTACGGTAATAACTGGAATTAACAGTATTTAAAAGTATTTCTTTAATATTGACAAAAAACACAAACTTCACTGTTAAAAACTTCATTAAATAATGAGCAAAATACATATGTGACGTATGGTCCGCCATGTTGCAAGGCTTACGAGGCAACCTTACCTATTAAACGATCTTGGACGTAATGAACCTAAAAACACAAAATACTTACAAATATGGCGAACGGAAGTGCCGCTATTTTGCGAAAAACCGTTTGGGCCTGTATCTCTGTACCCGCGCACTTGAGGCCCATAATAATAAGAACTTTTATTATAGATAATTAAATTTACCATCTTTTTGATCTTATATATTTTTTTAACGATATCTTTTTTAATAATTGTTTAAAGAATAAATCTCTAATAATCAAACTTCTAAAACGATAAATTTTCTACAATTTCTAATTTAAACTTTTTGTCCTACAATAAATATTTTTGAAGTTATAATGCTTTCAATGTTTTACTACCGAGTAAAGGTTAATAAGAACGAAGTATGCATAGTTATACTCCTCGAGCCATTGGTTATACCTGGTGAGATGATGGATGACGTGTTCGAGACAAGCTGATGTCACATGATTTTTGGATGGTTACGGAGATACCAAAGCAGAGCGCACTTACATGTTTGCCGCCCATAGGCTATTTTATTTTCGCCGCCCCTTTCTTCTTCTTTGTTCCTTCAGAAATATTTTTGAAGAGCAAAAAAAAAAAAGTCCTCACTTTCATTTCTTTTAATTATAGGTATAAAATTGAATTCGAAATCCGACAAAATTTTCATAACACATATCTGCCGCCCCCTAAAAAATGCCGCCATAGGCTTCAGCCTACTCAGCCTTTTGGTAAAGGCGCCACTGTACCAAAGAGAATGGAGAAGGGAGAGGAACAGTTGATTTACCCCCACCAATTAAAGAATGGCACACAACTGCGACTGGTGATTGTGTTCAGCGACCGAAAGAGCTCGTCAAAGTTTTATTTTATTCTTGCTTAAAGTTGGTAAAAAGCAGGTGCTTGGTTAAAAGTATGGATTTATTTATAATTTTTTGTTTCAGTACGCACTTTTTGCGTAACATTTTTGTGTCTGAATCAATACTATCAGCCAAATATCTTGCGAACTTTAACCGGTTTGATGGTTAACTTAACACAGCGGGATTACTCGTCATGCGCATGAGAAGTTCTTTTTTCGGCTTGCTATTGGCTGTTATAAATGTCAAAACTCTTGACTTTCAATATGTTCAATATGGCTGATGTTTTGTGATTGTTGTGGCTGTTTATTTGTTTTGTGTTTTATTCGGTTTAATTTTACGTGTGACCTGTGTTATAAATATAAATTATTGAAACAACATTTGTGTAAATTTAATGGTTTTTTAAATAAAGTATTTTTAAATTATTTACGTTGTTTTTTTATGAATAAAAACAAATTAACACTTTATGTAAGATTCATTTTTTTAACAAAATATTATATACATTAATATTTTACATAAATACGTAAAATATATTTAATGAATATCTTGCTGGAGGTAAAAACACAATGAACCAATAAAGGATTTCTGTGTGCGTCACTCCATATTTACAAAATTTCCTTGAACTGTAAGACAGACAAATGACCAGTTTAAAAAGTATTAATAGTGATAAAAATTATACTAAAGCAAAAAATAAAAAGGCCTAAACACTAAATAACTGACCCAGTTGAGGTACAAACCAAGATTAGAGTGTGTCTACTTAAGTTCGTACCATAAGGCAAACTATTATTAATTTTACGAAAAAATTCAACCATCCCATATTAATTGTTTTCGGTGGTAGGTATATGAAATATCTTAAAAATTATGAATTTTTCTTAAGAGGAAAGTACACTTATTTTTGTCAATATCGAAAATTTGTGGAAAAAAGATGTTTAGGATTTAGATTTTTTTCTGCAATACCGAGCATTTTTGAGCTTCCTTTACAAAAGTATTTTATTTCAAGATAAGTAAGTATCCAGTATTGTGGAAACGTAAATTTTCATTGTTAATTAAAACCTACAATCTTATCTGCTTCCTCATACCTAAAAAACAAGTATGTAGATATCGAATAAAATGGACCAAGCACAGTGGCCTATGGAAACTGAAATCCTACTACGCTTTTCTCAGTATAAGTAATATTAACTTATACACTATAATACCTTTCAACTAAATAGGATTAAAATAAGTCTAAAATTTATTTGGTTGGTAAGTTTAAGCGTGCTATTTTCATATATTTCTTAAAATTATACACTTCTTTTACATTTTACAACCATTCGTTATGCTAAATATGTAATTTCACAATAAAAGTTTAGTTTTTAAGAAATAATTCTATTTAGATTTTCATTTTTAGTTCTTATTTCCCTAAAATTTATATATATTTTTCCACATTAACCTATTCCAATCTAAGTATAAAATAGACTTCTACCAAATACATTTTAATACACCATTAGCACTAAATTGCCAATATTTAGTCATTAAATTATTAATAAATTTCAGTATTACCCACATTTCACACTTTTTATTAATGTTTTATGTATATTTACTCAATAAATCAATGTTTTTGAATATACCGCCAATTTTGTACATTGGAGTGCGTATGCGCATGCCCTGCCATCCCGCAGACCCTTTCTTCAAATTGTGCCACTTTTCGAAACGGCAATTGATCCTCTATCCTTGTCTACTCTCTGGGGAGATACAGGCCCAAACGAGCTTTTTCGCATAAAATGGCGGTCGTTCGCCATATTTGGCAGAGGTATTTTGTGTTTCATTGCCGATCATACTGCGCCTGTTTGTGAAAAAAACTCCTGGAGAATTACACTATGCATAAGGTTGACAAGATAATCTGAACTCTCCATTGCCTATTTACTATTTAAACCTAATCACAAAATTTTGGCTTCATTGTACT